>JAQFVV010006269.1:1800000-2053356 GCA_028023455.1 Epiperipatus broadwayi
CAGCTATGAACTTTGATCCTAATTATTATTTTCTTTCGCAGATAAACTATAACACATACCTATTTTCAAAATGTAAAAAGAGGAAATATATTTTATCAGCCATGTTTATTATGCATAATATGTTCTTTTCTGTGCGAGTGCGAGAATGCGCGTATGTGCGTGTAAATAAAGTTATTAATCAATGTTTCATTTTTTTTATAATCAATAAATTTTTTTTTTAATTTAAACTAGTCGAGCATTCCTCAAATCATTTCTATAATTAAATATATTTTTTTTTGAAGTTATTATTATTGTTAGCATTTATTCATACAATTAATTATTTTACTTTTAAATTTGTCTTCCTTATGTTTTTCTTTTGTTTTTTTTTATTTTTTTTTAAATTTCATTCATAAACATCGTGCCGTAAGTCACGATGTTTACTTATTATGTAGTTAACATAGATTTAAGAGTTGGGAGGGCCTATTATTAATAAATATAAGTAAATGTCAATAGAGCTAGTATAAATAATTTTATTGGACTGTATGATAAAGGGGGGATGATATTATAAACGTCTAAGTTGTTTATTCTAATGATGCCTCAACCGAACATTCGTATTAGTTATAAATAACCAATGATCCCGTCCAATGCTTGGATCGATCTGTTAAACAACCGATCTTCTTATCCATTGGTTAATATTGTGTCATTTGCCAGAATAATAGTCTTGAAGGCAATCACATCGCGACCCTGAGTGACCCCTATTGGTCCATGCTGGGAGTTCGAGCTTATGGGCAGGGATTAGACTTCAAAATCGTTTTGATATGACGTAAGGTGATGCGAGAAATTAAATTGTGAATCAAATCATCGTATCTGGCGCCCTCTTGTGTTGATAATGAACAACTATTGATATAAGAAAAAATAAATAAATCTTTACGCTGTATCATGTTTGTTTTGGAGCCCACAATCCCTTTTAGGAGCGGTTTAATAGGGAGCCGGTGCAAAAGGGGTTATAAGGGGACGGTAGTTAAATGGCGCCCAACATGGGGCTTATGATCCAAAACAAACATGATACAGCGTAAAGATTTATTTATTTTTCTTATATCAATAGTTGTTCATTATCAACACAAGAGGGTGCCAGATACGATGATTTGATTCACAATTTAATTTCTCGCATCACCTTACGTCATATCAAAACGATTTTGAAGTCTAATCCCTGCCCATAAGCTCGAACTCCCAGCATGGACCAATAGGGGTCACTCAGGGTCGCGATGTGATTGCCTTCAAGACTATTATTCTGAAAAATGACACAATATTAACCAATGGATAAGAAGATCGGTTGTTTAACAGATCGATCCAAGCATTGGATGGGATCATTGGTTATTTACAACTAATACGAATGTTCGGTTGAGGCATCATTAGAATAAACAACTTAGACATTTATAATATCATCCCCCCTTTATCATACAGTCCAATAAAATTATTTATACTAGCTCTATTGACATTTACTTATATTTATTAATAATAGGCCCTCCCAACTCTTAAATCTATGTTAACTACATAATAAGTAAACATCGTGACTTACGGCACGATGTTTATGAATGAAATTTAAAAAAAAATAAAAAAAACAAAAGAAAAACATAAGGAAGACAAATTTAAAAGTAAAATAATTAATTGTATGAATAAATGCTAACAATAATAATAACTTCAAAAAAAAAAATATTTAATTATAGAAATGATTTGAGGAATGCTCGACTAGTTTAAATTAAAAAAAAAAAAATTTATTGATTATAAAAAAAATGAAACATTGATTAATAACTTTATTTACACGCACATACGCGCATTCTCGCACTCGCACAGAAAAAAACATATTATGCATAATAAACATGGCTGATAAAATATATTTCCTCTTTTTACATTTTGAAAATTGGTATGTGTTATAGTTTATCTGCGAAAGAAAATAATAATTAGGATCAAAGTTCATAGCTGGAAAAGTCCTAAGATTTAAATATGATGGACTATGTAGCATCTGATATTTTTATTTACGAAAGTTGAGATTAAAATAATAAGATTTAAATATGAGAGATTACGAATCATTTTATATTTGATTTACGAAAGTCGAATTTAATTAATTATGAGATTGCCTTTTAAGTTTACTTAAAGAATGAATGGAAGCATTATAAAAAAAATGTTTACCTAGGATTTTGCTTAGTCTTCTGCTGCTTCTAATTTGGTGAGGGTTCGAACCTGATAGATGATGTTTCCATAATACATGGTTATTCATTTCACATAAGTTCAGCGTAGTATGTTTGGATGATTCTTGTATATTAAACGGAACAACGTCCTTAGACTGATTGGAGCACTATGTTCGGACGGTACTGTTGTTGATCATTCATAGCTGTGGAGATGTTCTGGTGTCGGAGCGTCGGTCAATCACTGAAGGGTTTTCTAGCCCATCATGACGATCGACGCTCTAAATGTTAATTTCACAGTGATCATATTGGATAAACCGGATAGCAAAAAAGAGAAAAGTTCTAGTTGTAGCTTCCAGAGGAATCTAGAAAAAACTATAAGCATAAACAAAAAAAAAGAGTGTAAAAGATCTTTTCTTTAGGTTTAGGTTCATATTTATATGGGTTGGTTATTATCTGAGGATCGAATCTCCACCCAGAGTTCCATATTCTTTGAGTTGTCGTTGGGGTCCGTGTCCTACGTAATGTCCACTCAATCCATATGCTTGAGGCAATCTTAGGTTTATGCAATCTCATATTACAATCTCAGTTAGAAACAATTCATACTTATTCACACCTTTTATGCATACATGTGTGCGTGTTTTAAGAGAACAATTTAACTTACATTAGTTTAAAAGTCGAGCATTTAATCTGTCTCAAAATCACTTCTATAAGCTTTTAACTTTCACTACAGTTATAATCTAAAACAAACCCCTTTTAATTACCCCCGCGGCATATACAAGTAGAAATCACTTATTGAGATTTAAAATGGCATATTAGTAATATTTTATATTTTATTTTTTTTTTTTTTTTAGAGAATATTATTATAGTAGATTATATGAAAGCCTTAAACTATTTAATCAGAAATATTAACATTTTATTTTACAGTGTATTTTATAACGCATTGAAAGAAAACTACATTTATTATTATTATTTTCCTTTTTCATAAGTTGAAAGTGAAAGAAGAAAAAATATAGAGTGTTTACATTGCTCGTGTGTGTGCGTATATACCTGTACCGACTTTGTCTCGGTACATATCCCCGCGATCCGTCTAAAATTAAAATGCGAGGCTTGGCATTTTAATTTTCACAATAAAATTCCTTATTTTTGACCCCGCTTTCCCTCCGCATGGTGAGGGGTTCGAACTTCATTTACTAATTTCAAGGCCCGGGCATTATATGTCCCAATCCTCCAGGTCCCCTCATACAATATGAAGGCATTGTTCCCGTATGTGCATCCTATGACATAAGGTCCCTCATATAAGGGTTGAAATTTTTTATAAATGGCCTGTTCTGGCCGACTGACCGGGTTTGTCCGTACCATGACTCTTTCTCCTTCCTTGAATATTCCTACCACGATTCCCTGTCTTTTTTTTCGAACTTGGCTCATTTTCTGCAGTTGCCGTTTAGCTTCTTGGGCATCCCTCGTCCGATTTATTTTCTCCCTTTGGGGCCAGGGTCCTTGGGCATATGGGTATGGCCTCCTTCTCCCAAAGTGAAGGCGGTCGGGTTCAAAACCAGTTGACTCATTCCGGGTTTTGTTTATCATGCTCACAACCCGGGGCGTTTCCTTTACCCACGCCTTATGGTTTCCATGCACATATATTCTGAAGATTCGACCCAGTTCCCGCATCACTCGCTCGCATGGATTGGGTTGAGGATTTCGAATAGACGTGAGGGCATGCTTAATATTGTTTTTTTTTGTCCACTGTGCCCATTCTTTGGATACGAATGGAGTTCCATTGTCTGACAGGATTCTTTTTGGTTTTCCCACTTCCCTAAATTGCCGATTTTCCAGAACTCGAATCGCCTGCTTTGCATTTGCTTGACTGATCGGAAAAGCTGATACCAATTTAGAGTATAAGTCATATGCCACCAGTAGATATCTCCTCCCATTTGACATCGGCAGTGGCGCTTCCAAACGTGAGGCTAATATAAATAATGTTTCGGAGAGAAGCAAATCAAGACATTAGCCAAAAGCGGCCGAACCACGTGAAAGATGCAAAACTGAAAAGAGGAAGGAATCTTTTTTTTTTTTTTTTCACGTAAACGAAAGTTTGGACGAATAGAAAGGGAAGGAAAAGGGAGAAAAGGAAAATAACAAACGGAACAAAATACAGCGATTCACAATATCGCAAATCTTTTAATAAAACACTTGGAGCCGGAACGAAATAAATAAAAAGAAAAAAAAAAAAGGAAAAAACATAGCGGGAGATGGGGGCGCGGACGTTGATTAATCACTTCTTATCATAAAAAAAAAAAAAAAAATTTTTTTTCCTTTATTAAATCATAAATGGACAGCAATAACGATACTGCGTGGGAGGAGACAGGGGAGAGCCTTATAACGTTCAAAAAGATAGATGTTAAAGAAGAAGCTGAATCAGAAATAAAAATGCTTCTTAAAATGATGAGCCAAATGATGATAGAGATGAGGGAAGATAGGGAAGAAAGAAGGAAGAGAGAAGAGTACAGAGAAGAAGAAAGAAGGAAAAGGGAAGAGGACAGAGCAGAAGAAAGAAGGAAGAGGACAGAGAAGAAGTAAGAAGGAAAGAGAGAAAGGAGGAGAGAGGGGAATTCATTAGGGAGATACGAAAATTATTGAAGGGAAACACAGGAGAGTCAGAGGAGGACCAGAGCAAAGAAGAAGAAATAAAGATTGACGAAGTAAAGACGGAGATTACCTCAATAAAAATAGAGATCAGTGCAGCAAAAGCCGAAATAGAAGAAACGAAGACTGAAGTGATAACAGCAAAGGCAGAGTTGGAAGACGTAAGACAAAAGGTGGACACGATAAATAGAAAGGTAGAAAGAATCGAGCCACAACAGAACGTACCGAGAGAAATTATGGCCAAACGTCTGGAGGAGTTGGAAAAGAAATTTGAACTGAGAATAAACCTGCGGGAACCGAGCCAGTCGTGGGCCGAAAGGCAAATAAAAATTGAGATCTTCAGGGCAGGTGAAAACGAGTCCGATGGACCACGTGGAGAGCGCTTGGAACCTGTTTTCTGAGCCCTCAAAGCCGGAGCCAGACAAAATCTATATTGCCAGCACATACCTGCAAGGGCCAGCTAGAGATTGGTGGCGAACGATCGAGTTTAAGCCCAGATCGTTCGTAGAATATCGAGAAGAGATCCTACGAAGCTTTTGGAACGCTACCAGACAAGAGGGGATCTACTTTCACATCACCAATGAAAAATACGGGCTCAAACCTAACGAGACGATAACGCAGTTCTATTACAGGCAGGTGGCCGGCCTCCAGCAGCTACCGGCGTATCACATGACGGAGGAGCAAATCATCTCGACCATTAGACACAACATGCCAACAGACATCAGGCAGATGATGCTAAACAGGGATGACGGGGGCATCCACAAGATGGGGGATGCCATAGCCAAGTTCGAGCGAGCGGAAGGACGGGAAAGGCATATAGAGAGGCCGGAACAGGAACCATATAGAAGAAAGCTACCACCAGATCGATACTGATGAAAAATTAGTCTACAAACACGTTGACGAACACGGATTTGCCACAGGAATACGATTACCGGAGCACGCTTTATAAACAACGGTAACTGAAGGAAAATGACCTCGGACCAGAAAGGACTTACACATCGCATCGAAAAACAAGGGGGGAAGTGGGGTTGATAAAACATTATTTTAAACCAAAGCAGACCGCAGATAACTAAACACGAAAAAAAAAAAAAGGAAAAAAAAATAAGGAATTTTATGGTGAAAATTAAAATGCCAAGCCTCTCATTTTAATTTTTAGACGGATCGCGGGGATATGTACCGAGACAAAGTCGGTACAGGTATATACGCACACACACGAGCAATGTAAACACTCTATATTTTTTTCTCTTCTTTCACTTTCAACTTATGATAAAAAATAAATGTAGTTTTCTTTCAATGCGTTATAAAATACACTGTAAAATAAAATGTTAATATTTCTGATTAAATAGTTAAGGCTTTCATATAATCTATTATAATAATATTCTCTAAAAAGAAAAAAAAAAAAAAAAATATATAAAGTACTACTAATATGCCATTTTAAATCTCAATAAGTGATTTCTACTTGTATATGCCGCGGGGGTAATTAAAAGGGGTTTGTTTTAGATTATAACTGTAGTGAAAGTTAAAAGCTTATAGAAGTGATTTTGAGACAGATTAAATGCTCGACTTTTAAACTAATGTAAGTTAAATTGTTCTCTTAAAACACGCACACATGTATGCATAAAAGGTGTGAATAAGTATGAATTTTTTCTAACTGAGATTGTAATATGAGATTGCATAAACCTAAGATTGCCTCAAGCATATGGATTGAGTGGACATTACGTAGGACACGGACCCCAACGACAACTCAAAGAATATTGAACTCTGGGTGGAGATTCGATCCTCAGATAATAACCAACCCATATAAATATGAATCTAAATCTAAAGAAAGAGTCTTTTTACACTTTTTCTTTTTACACTTTTTTCTGCTTATAGTTTTTTTTAAATTCCTCCGGAAGCTACAACTAGAACTTTTCTTTTTTTGCTATCCGGTTTATCCAATATGATCACTGTGAAATTAACATTTAGAGCGTCGATCGTCATGATGGGCTAGAAAACCCTTCAGTGATTGACCGACGCTCCGCCGCCAGAACATCTCCACAGCTATGAATGATCAACAACAATACCGTCCGAACATAGTGCTCCAATCAGTCTAAGGACGTTGTTCCGTTTAATATACAAGAATCGTCCAAACATACTACGCTGAACTTATGTGAAATGAATAACCATGTATTATGGAAACCTCATCTATCAGGTTCGAACCCTCACCAAACTAGAAGCAGCAGAAGACTAAGCAAAATCCTAGGTAAACATTTTTTTTTATAACGCTTCCATTCATTCTTTACGTAAACTTAAAAGGCAATCTCATAATTAATTAAATTCGACTTTCGTAAATCAAATATAAAATGATCCGTAATCTCTCATATATTAAATCTTATTATTTTAATCTCAACTTTCGTAAATAAAAATATCAGATGCTACATAGTCCATCATATTTAAATCTTAGGACTTTTCCAGTTATGAACTTTGATCCTAATTATTATTTTCTTTCGCAGATAAACTATAACACACACCTACTTTCAAAATGTAATAAGAGGAAATATATTTTATCAGCCATGTTTATTATGCATAATATGTTCTTTTCTGTGCGAGTGCGAGAATGCGCGTATGTGCGTGCAAATAAAGCTATTAATCAATGTTTCATTTTTTTATAATCAATAAATTTTTTTATTTATTTAAACTAGTCGAGCATTCCTCAAATCATTTTTCTATAATTAAATATATTTTTTTTTGAAGTTATTATTATTGTTAGCATTTATTCATGCAATTAATTATTTTACTTTTAAATTTGTCTTTCTTATATTTTTTTTTTTTTTATCTCTTTTAAGTTTCATTCATAAACATCGTGCCGTAAGTCACGATGTTTACTTATTATGTAGTTAACATAGGTTTAAGAGTTGGGAGGGCCTATTATTAATAAATATAAGTAAATGTCAATAGAGCTAGTATAAATAATTCTATTGGATTGTATGATAAAGGGGGGATGATATTATAAACGTCTAAGTTGTTTATTCTAATGATGCCTCAACCGAACATTCGTATTAGTTATAAATAACCAATGATCCCGTCCAATGCTTGGACCGATCTGTTAATCAACCGATCTTCTTATCCATTGGTTAATATTGTGTCATTTGCCAGAATAATAGTCTTGAAGGCAATCACATCGCGACCCTGAGTGACCCCTATTGGTCCATGCTGGGAGTTTGAGCTTATGGGCAGGGATTAGACTTCAAAATCGTTTTGATATGACGTAAGGTGATGCGAGAAATTAAATTATGAATCAAATCATCGTATCTGGCGCCCTCTTGTGTTGATAATGAACAACTATTGATATAAGAAAAATAAATAAATCTTTACGCTGTATCATGTTTGTTTTGGAGCTCACAATCCCTTTTAGGAACGGTTTAATAGGGAGCCGGTGCATAGGGGATATAGGGGCTCCCTATTAAACCGCTCCTAAAAGGGATTGTGGGCTCCAAAACAAACATGATACAGCGTAAAGATTTATTTATTTTTCTTATATCAATAGTTGTTCATTATCAACACAAGAGGGCGCCAGATACGATGATTTGATTCACAATTTAATTTCTCGCATCACCTTACGTCATATCAAAACGATTTTGAAGTCTAATCCCTGCCCATAAGCTCGAACTCCCAGCATGGACCAATAGGAGTCACTCAGGGTCGCGATGAAATTGCCTTCAAGACTATTATTCTGGCAAATGACACAATATTAACCAATGGATAAGAAGATCGGTTGATTAACAGATCGGTCCAAGCATTGGACGGGATCATTGGTTATTTATAACTAATACGAATGTTCGGTTGAGGCATCATTAGAATAAACAACTTAGACGTTTATAATATCATCCCCCCTTTATCATACAGTCCAATAGAATTATTTATACTAGCTCTATTGACATTTACTTATATTTATTAATAATAGGCCCTCCCAACTCTTAAACCTATGTTAACTACATAATAAGTAAACATCGTGACTTACGGCACGATGTTTATGAATGAAATTTAAAAGAGATAAAAAAAAAACAAAAAAAAAATATAAGAAAGACAAATTTAAAAGTAAAATAATTAATTGCATGAATAAATGCTAACAATAATAATAACTTCAAAAAAAATATATATTTAATTATAGAAAATGATTTGAGGAATGCTCGACTAGTTTAAATAAAAAAAAAAAATTTATTGATTATAAAAAAATGAAACATTGATTAATAGCTTTATTTGCACGCACATACGCGCATTCTCGCACAGAAAAGAACATATTATGCATAATAAACATGGCTGATAAAATATATTTCCTCTTTTTACATTTTGAAAGTAGGTGTGTGTTATAGTTTATCTGCGAAAGAAAATAATAATTAGGATCAAAGTTCATAACTGGAAAAGTCCTAAGATTTAAATATGAGGAACTATGTAGCATCTGATATTTTTATTTACGAAAGTTGAGATTAAAATAATAAGATTTAAATATGAGAGATTACGGATCATTTTATATTTGATTTACGAAAGTCGAATTTAATTAATTATGAGATTGCCTTTTAAGTTTACGTAAAGAATGAATGGAAGCATTATAAAAAAAATGTTTACCTAGGATTTTGCTTAGTCTTCTGCTGCTTCTAATTTGGTGAGGGTTCGAACCTGATAGATGATGTTTCCATAATACATGGTTATTCATTTCACATAAGTTCAGCGTAGTATGTTTGGACGATTCTTGTATATTAAACGGAACAACGTCCTTAGACTGATTGGAGCACTATGTTCGGACGGTATTGTTGTTGATCATTCATAGCTGTGGAGATGTTCTGGCGGCGGAGCGTCGGTCAATCACTGAAGGGTTTTCTAGCCCATCATGACGATCGACGCTCTAAATGTTAATTTCACAGTGATCATATTGGATAAACCGGATAGCAAAAAAGAGAAAAGTTCTAGTTGTAGCTTCCGGAGGAATCTAGAAAAAACTATAAGCATAAACAAAAAAAAAAAAGAGTGTAAAAGATCTTTTCTTTAGATTTAGATTCATATTTATATGGGTTGGTTATTATCTGAGGATCGAATCTCCACCCAGAGTTCAATATTCTTTGAGTTGTCGTTGGGGTCCGTGTCCTACGTAATGTCCACTCAATCCATATGCTTGAGGCAATCTTAGGTTTATGCAATCTCATATTACAATCTCAGTTAGAAAAAATTCATACTTATTCACACCTTTTATGCATACATGTGTGCGTGTTTTAAGAGAACAATTTAACTTACATTAGTTTAAAAGTCGAGCATTTAATCTGTCTCAAAATCACTTCTATAAGCTTTTAACTTTCACTACAGTTATAATCTAAAACAAACCCCTTTTAATTACCCCCGCGGCATATACAAGTAGAAATCACTTATTGAGATTTAAAATGGCATATTAGTAATATTTTATATTTTATTATTTTTTTTTTTTTTTAGAGAATATTATTATAGTAGATTATATGAAAGCCTTAAACTATTTAATCAGAAATATTAACATTTTATTTTACAGTGTATTTTATAACGCATTGAAAGAAAACTACATTTATTATTATTATTTTCCTTTTTCATAAGTTGAAAGTGAAAGAAGAAAAAATATAGAGTGTTTACATTGCTCGTGTGTGTGCGTATATACCTGTACCGACTTTGTCTCGGTACAATATATACACACACACCGACACAAGACATATACATGTGTACAGTTATGTAATGTACTGAATATACATTATGAATTAAAAAATAAAAATGATCAAAATTAAAATTTCTTTTTTTATTTCTTTTTTTTTTTTTTTACTTAATATTTTTTTAAATTATGAATAATTAAAACTGCAGATAAAAAAATCACAGAAATAGAGGTACCATCACTGTATCTCCACTATCTAAATTTTATATAAACAATCTCAAATCATTTATGTAATAAATCACAAACCAATTAAAAGAGCCATATTTTATTTGGTGATATCTAAAGTGGCTGAAGATCTGCAAATGTAAACCTTTTGCATCTCTATTATAATTATTTTAACAATGTGTGATTTAACACAGTGATAGAGCAGTGGATTCTGGAACTCATCAATTCCATTTGCCTTAACTAGTTCATCTCCATTAAAGCTTTTTGCAATTTCATATTTTAATAACACTATCCATATCTATTTGAATTTCTTTTTCATTTAAAATAGATGGAGTCTTACTATTTCTAACATTTAAAGCACCTATTTATTCTTCCAGCTTTTCATCATTACATCTACTTTAATCCAAGATGTTTAAAATCTCTTCCACTTTTATTGCATTGCTTATATTGAATCTTTTAAAAAGACCTACACTTTTTTCCAATGAACTTTCTACAATGCTCCATTTAATTTCCTTGGATAATTTTGATAACCTAATAGTCTTTTTCATCCTCTCACAACAAAACTCTTCTCAAATTATGAAGAGGTTTATTATCAGATTGAAAAAGATTGGTAAGTAATCATGACTGCCAAATGAAATTAAATAAAGCATCATGGAAAATGCATTAGAAGTCATGTTTGAATTTTGAAAAGTTTGTTGTGAGATCTGAAGAAGACTGCTATGCAGTTGAAACTGTCGTAGGAAATTAAATAAAGCATTGCAAAAGTGCAGATGTTTTATTTTTTCTTTCAAAGATCTACTTTCCTTATTAACATTTTACTATGTCTATCTTCAATTGCCATTTCATTCTGGCATCTCCACTTCTCCTATTCAAATTGCTTTATTTACTCATAAATTAAATTAAACCTATCTTTTCTTTGTAGTTTCCTACTTAATTATATTCCCTTTATAGCTATTTTCTACGATGTTTATTTGTTTCAAGTCTCAACTTACTGTTAAGCCTAATTACACATATTTCTAGTTTTCTCAGAATTCACATCTTCTCACCTTCTTTCTCTATCATTTTAAACATCAAGTCAGATGTTTTTGTTTTCTTATAATTTCCTATCTCTGTTGAAGTATCTTTTAAACTGTCTTTCTTTACATAATTCTCATCTTTTATTTGAATTTAGTTTATCAATTAAACTGTTACTATTTATCTTAATTTCCTTTTTCAACAAGTGTCTGAAAATTTTTCTGCCTATTTATTTTAATTTACTAATTTTCCCATTTCTGATTTGTCATCATTTCTTATTCTTTTAAAAGTTAATATCAACTCTACAATTATTAAATTATTATCTGAATCCATATCAGCTCCAGAATAGTACATTTGTTCAGAATCAAAATATAATCTAATTGAAATCTCTATTTTTATCCCTCAGAATTCTTTTGGGTTTTTATATTATACTGTGATATAACAGAAGATTCTAAAGCTCAAAATCCACAGATCTTGGCTCCATTCTATCACTCCTGGTGCTCAAAATTCTTAAGAACTCCAAAGCAATAGACAACTTGACTTTTTTTTTAAAAAATCATCTTTTCCCTGTCCTACTACATCCTTTCAATTTTCTGTTATCATTATGTATGTATTTATTTATTTACCAATGACTTTTTTATATATTTTTTCCACTTCATCATCATCTCTGATAATTTCCAGACTTCTGTGAAATGTTTTTAGCCTTATGCTTATCAAACTATCATTTATTAGAGTATTATTTATAAATCATGGACTTAAAAATTAATATGTATACCATTATGTCTACTTTTGCTTCCATAATGCAAGTTCTTCACAATAATATCTCACAGAATTATCTGCACCAAAAATTATAAAAAAAAACCCTACTGTAGCATAAAACTGAAGTAATCAAAACATATGGAAATTGATTTGGTGACAGACCTACAAAACTATGCAAGCAAGTTGGCAAAGGTTCAAAAATTTTTGGTGAATTTCAGATCATTAGCTTGAATAATACAAAGAAGTAAAAAATAGCTGCTAGAAGTAAAAGTGCATTGTTGCCAGCTTTGCATCCGGAATTCTTCTTGATAAAGGCAAAATCAGAAAACAGTCTGGGAATGTGGATGTTAAACCACAAAACATCACATGATCACCATCTCTTATGCTAGCACATAACTGTTATTAAACAGGCAAAATTCTCCACACAGTAGTGCCACCCTGTGCCAACCAGAGTAATCAATTGTTGCCAGAAGACTTGTGTATAAAATCCCCATCTAGTGCCTATATCCCCAAACTAGTTTCTGGCTTGTGGCTTTTGTCAGTGAGAAATCTTGGATCTGAGAGCACTGCACCTAAATCTTAGGATCTAATGCAACCCTCCAGCAGCCACCCTTTATCTCTACTTAACTACAAAACTATGAGAATGAAATTGAAAACACAATAATATTTTCAATCTAAGCTGAATAGCTTATATAGTCATACAGGTCTGAACTCTGTTATAGCACTATACCGAAGCAGAATGAAGAGGACTGCTTTTAAAAGCATATGAGTAAGCCATGTCATAAGATGATAACATTTTTTGTCTCATCTTTCATACCAACTTTAACCATCTTCCTGATATCCCAGGTGCCCATTCTCACAATATGTTTACTGTATTAATACAGTTGATTATAATTGAATTGATGTAGCCAATCCTGCTAATTCACTATTCCTCTGGAATATTCTTTCACCATTATCAAATGAGAATCTGAGATCAAGAATGTGCTCATTTTTCAAATTAGTATCATCATGAATTTTTATTTCATGTCATCCAAATGGTAGATCTGATGAGTTTTTTTTTAAACTGTTAAATGATGCTATTTTCATAAATCTGCAAATAATTATGAAAGAAGATATAATGACCTGTATAGTTTCTTTGTATATCCCATCCCACCTTTAAAAAAAATTAAAAATATAGTGGTGAGACATCTTCAGATCTAGGTAGCTAGTAAATCAAGTTGGCCAAGTTTAAATCTTAGAGAATTCTGAAACTTTCCTATCAGTATTTTAAATAGTGTATACATTTTTCCAAATCCTTAAAGTCAGCAGCCATTACCATCTTGCACCTATTGAGAAATAACTGTATGCTATAAGAGGTCACTAACATACAGTAATTTAAAATATTTAATTCCTGGATGTTGGTGAATTGAACTTGAAGCTGTATTATTATTTTAAGACTTTTAAATGAGACTCAGTTGCTTACCACACTTCATAGTTGGACAGCATTGACCAGGAGTTGGGATCATTTTGCAGCCTGGTAATGGAGTAGTAGCTTGACACCTAACAGGTGAGCACACAACTTCCTGATTGACGCAGCGGCAGGTTTGGCATGGATCATCAGATTCAACTTCACCCCTTCCAGTACAATCTAATCAAAAAATGAAGTGAATACATAAAGTAATATTTTCAAATTATTCTCAAAAATGTGTTAAAAGAAATTATAATAATTTTAAAATTATTATTAAACTTATTACCTGGTTCAGGTGTAGTTGTAACTTCTGAAAATAAATATATATGTAAAAATATTTTAAATTTTACAATAAAAAATACACTAATATGAATATAACTTTTTAAAATTTAATGAAAGTTTAATTATTTTTTTGCATGATTAGTTCCATGTGATGAAAATGTTAGTGAATAAAGTAATAAGATGATAACAGTAAATAAGATAACGATGATAAAGTAATAAGAAAAAGAAACCAATTTAGAGAAAGAAAATTAAAATTAAGTAAATAATTTTTGTGAATTAGCTAAGACAAAGACGTTTTGGCAGAATTCTGCTCTTAGAAATTCAAAACCAAAGGGCACTGATAAGTTTTTTGATATGGTTTTTGATTAAAGAAACCTAATAATCTTATGTTAGTAGAATTAGGGATATCTGAAAGATAAGATGCAGAATAAAATACAAGATTAAAGATGTAATTATAAATTTATTTAAACGCACATTGATTACGTAAGTAATATTTACTGAGGCTGTAACCTCAAGAATATGCGTGTAAAAATGTGATATTAGGGACCTCTACAGATCTTACCCCTTTTCTTCCAAAGCGTAAGCTTGTGGGTAAGACCTGTAGAGGTCCCTAATATCGCATTTTTACACGCATATACTTGAGGTTACAGCCTCAGTAAAGATTAAAGATGTGTTTTCACTATGTAAGTTTTAGTAATATGAGAAAAACTTAAGAGAGGTTTTTTTAAAGTACTACCTATATTGACAAAAAGACATTCTTTACATTTTTTTAAATATAATTATATACATAAGAATATACATTTACATAGTATAAAAAATCAGGTAATAAAACTAAAAAATTGTTTATGACTTTATTGCTCAGGAGTTCCTAAGAAATTTGAGCACGAATCAATCCTGAGATCTCCAGATCCCAAGTCGGACCCTCACTAACAATGCCAACTGGGCACTGTAAAAAACACATATGGCTTTATTGCTCGGGAGTTCATAAGAAGTTGGAGCACCAGAATTGATTTTGAGACATGCCTGATCCCAATTCAGAAGCTCTGCCAAATGCACCATAACCACGTAGAGGGAAAAAAAAAGCTTACGGCTTTATTGCTTACGAATTCATAATAACTACTCTTTCTTATTGCATTGCCAAATGTATACCATATAATACTAAATCATCCATGCACTTTACTACCGTTACACAATACTTTATTTATCATCCTCTTTTACAGTTTACAGTTTTGATTGTCCCAGCAATCTTCTTCAGAACTTTTATGTCTCCTACAGCTGAAGTTAGGAGATATAAAGGTGCTGAAGAAGATTCCTGGGGTAATCGAAATTGTAAACTGCAAAATAGAGTGGTAAATAAAGCATTGAAGTTAAAAGATATAAAAATTCTGAAGAAGATTGCTGGGGCAATCGAAACTGTAAACTGTAAAAGAGGGTGGTAAATAAAGCACTGTGTAACAGTAGTAAAGTGCATGGATGATTTAATATTATATGAATTCATAAAAAGTTTGAATGCCAGAGCTGCAAGCACCAGAATCGATTCTGAGATCTCATGATCCCAAATCAGATGCTCTAACAACTATGTCAAACCACAAATAGCCATCTTTTATTCCTTTATATTATTTAAACTAATAACCTGAAATTTAAAATATATTTAGTTTTTAACCTCAGGCTAACTCCTTTATTTAGTTCTATAGATCTGACACTAAGCCAGTATCTGTACATTTTAGAGATCTCAATTCTATAACAGTTATAAGGTACTTCATTCTTCATGGCTAAATATTTTAATGTCAATAACAATATCACATAATCTCTCATATGTTTCCAAGAGTAGTTATCTTCGCTCTACTCTACAACTATTTATTCTAAACTTGAATAATCAATGAATACTACATGGTATAATATTGTAATTTTCACATCTCAGACCTGAAAGGTTTCTAGCTTTTGTCTTCATTAGTGAATACTAAGATTCAAAACTGAAACTAATAAACATACACATCTAATAGCCACTTTTTAATTCTTTATACTATTCAAGGTAATAACCTGAAATTTAAAAAAACTAAGGTTTTAAATCCAGGCTAACTGATTTGCATAGTTGTACAGATCTGATACCAGGTCAGATTTTGTATATTTTAAAGACCTCAAACCAAATAATAGCTGTATATCCCTTCTACTCTTTGGCTAGGATGGTTAATACTAATAAAACATAATGTGACCTCTTATATGTTTACTCATATGCTTTCATATAGATAGCTATAAAGTGAAGATAAATTCTTGAAAGCAACACATAGATTTAAAAAAAAAAAAAAAAGTATGGCAGCTAAAGTATTAGTAGGTATGGATTAAGATGAAACTTTAATAAAATTCTGGATAATAATACTAACATTTCCAATAAATTTAAATATATGAGATTAATTTATTTAAGAAAAGGAAAAATATTTTAGGAGTTACACAAAAACAATAAAACAGCCTAATACCACACCCATTACAGGACTAAGCTCTCCCACGCCTCAACAATCTCTAATAGAGGACACACAAAATGGATAATATTCTTCAAGCTTTTCCATTTGCTTGATAATGAAAATTTGAATGGTTTCCTACTAGTTAAGGATAGCTAGATACCTATCTACTGATCGATGTTGGATGATCAGGTGGATTAGTGGCTTGGCTATCTAATAAATAAATCCTAAGCCTTTTGGCAACCCCAAATTGTAAGCATAGTGAAACAATCTACATACCAATAACAATAACTTCCATAGCTTACACAATATTTATAGATAATAATGGATAAGCTTATAACTTACTGAAAAACATAAAATCTTAAGATGTTAAAAACATATTTTGTTAGAGAAATAAATTGATTGAAATGTTTATAGGATAACATAAAATCATGAAAGATATTTAGAATGGAGTTTATTTAGGAAGATGAATAGAATATCATTTCTTCATTATTAGTTAATCAATTTAAACGTTTATAGGAGAAAATAAACTATTTATATCTTAGATATAAAAAAGCTTATAGCAAAGTGGATAGAAATAGGCTGTGGAGAAGGTTTGAAATTATGGAAACAGACTTGGAATTGACAAAAATCATTAGAGGTTTTCACGGTTGCATTCCCTTAAGGAATGAGGATGAACGCATGTAACCATAGTCGGACTTATGGTCTTCATATAGAATGCCATGAAAGATACAATAAAAATTTAATCCATGATTGCATCTATTTCAAATAAGATAATTTAATATTTAAATATTCAATACAGATACAACTTAGACCAGTTCATTCGAACTGAAGATGAATTTTGTATTTAACTCTTTTCAGGGGTCCATCAATATCCTGTAGCAATAATAATACTTAATATAATTTCAATAGATTCTCAAAATTACTTTCAACTAAGTTATCATGATGTTAAGTCAGCCTGATATATATATATGGGTATGTGTATTCCATCTTATTTTATTATGAAAATAAAATAAATAATTTAAATCAATCAGAGACTTTCTTTAAATAAATAAAAAATTAACAATATTTATTAACTTAAAACAATTTAAATTGATCTTTATATAACAACATTTATTATTATGAATGCTTTACATACATTTCTACTATATTAGTATATAAATTTTAAAATGATACCCCCCATATCCCATAGTAGATATGTATTATAACACAAACAATATTTAATAGATTGTAAAAAAAAATAATTTCTAATTTCAAAAATTATGTTAACACTAACTAACTAAATTTAAAGATCTCCCATTTATGTAAGGTCCCTATTGTTAAAAGAAAAGACATTTCATCTAAGGATATTAATCGTTTATACTGAATAATAAACAAATAAATATTATTAAATTAATTAAGTTAGTAATAAACAAAAATTCTGTCTTGTCATAAGTGAATGAATTTAATATAAAGAAAAATAAAATCTTATCTTCATATTAATTTTACTTATTAACCTGGTCAAGTCGCTTAGCAAGAAAGACCTAAATTTTATTAAATTAAAAAAAAAATTTAACCCAATGATCTTTCCATCTTTTTTTCATCTAATGATTTTCTAAAATGGATTATTCCAATGTAAGTAGATTTTAGAAGCAAAGGAAATAAAATTAGATATTTATAGATATTGATATGCAAAGATGATATGAAGTGTTGAAAGCTTATGGTATTGTCCTATTCATTTTCCATAATTTGAGTAATAATGTTCCTTAAGAATAAAGTTCTTTTATTTTCTGATCATCAATCATTGGTGAGGCAATAAGTATACTCTGTTGTTCATAAACGTTCCTTTCGCGTGATGTTGACATCCCTTTCCTTAAATTATCTAGCTATAAATTGAAGTTGGATATTGAATTATATAGATGAAATATTTATATATTAGGCATTTCAGTAGGAATATAATTACACTGCTTTAGGTTAGAACAATAGCATTGGATCTTATGGCAAATTGTCTTTACTCATGATGTATTTTCTATAACTTGAAATCTTCTTAAAATAAATTTGTTTAGATATATAAATATTTTTGATATATTTATCTTCCTTAAAATTCAAGTTTAGAATGATATTGTTGAGAATTTCTCTAATTATTCTATTAAAGATAATCTCGTTTTTGAAATTATTATTAATGATATTAAAGAATAATTTATTTACTCTTTTCTTGAGTGATATTAGAGTTCCTGCTAATGAAGATTTTATAAATAAAGAAAATTCGTTCAAACTATTGATCCATCTTTTCAAGGTGTTCCGTATTCGAACACAACAAAATAACTATGCAGAGTGACTAGTTCATCTGTAAAAGATAGAACTTATTTTGGAAATTAGTGATTTAGCTTTTATAATTGAATCGACTTACAGTAATTAGCATGTATTAAATTACTATTTTATTTCACAATATTGTATTCGATTATTATTGAATGCATCATAATTAATAATTGCATAATTGAGCTCTAATTTTATTTCTTTTGTGTTTAATTGCTAAGATATGACCTGATCTAAGGTTATCTCTATGTTTTTCGTCTTGATTAGAGATATTAGTTAAATCAAATAAATATTTTATACATATATATAAATGATTGGAATATAATTATTTTACTCTTTGATTTCATTAAAATAACTATTCATTTGACTTGGTTTGTTATTATTAAAATTCTATAATATAACATTTAAGTTATATATGTGTGTATACGGGTATTTAAATGTAAAAGGATAACATATTTATTGCTTATTAATAAAATTATATTTTTAAATTTATGGTTTGATATTGCACATAAACAAGTGAGCTTAATAAGATTGTAAGGTACCCTTAGGTCTTCACAAAAAAAAAGTTATAAATTCCAAATGGGGAGCTTCTTTTTATTTGATGAAATAACAGAAGCTTTGACATGAGGGAAAAAAAGCCAAAAATGAAATAAGAGTTTGGATTGTAAATATAATTTATTTGGAGGGAGAGAAAGAGTATTTAATATTTATTATTGGAGCATAGGATGTTAGAAAAAACCAGGATAACTATAAGAAATATAGAAGAATGATAAAGGGAAAAAGAATGAAAGAGGGAGACTTACTTAAATTTTTAGGAGAAAAATGGAGAACATGAGATAAAATATTGGAATGACAAACAACTTTTAATTAAAATGGAAAAAGAAATATGTCATTGCAGGAAAAATAATTTGGTAATTGCAGGATTGAAAGAAAAAAAGAAGTAAATTGGTTTTTAGTAGTATATAACAATTTAATATTAAGAAGAATATGCTTATGTACTTTCAAGATTTTAATAGATGATTTATCAGTTCTTATTCATGGATATGAGACATGAACACTTGAGAACAATATAAAACTTCAGACTACTCAATGGAATATGAAGAAATGTGTGATAAGAATAACAAACAGATATCATTAAAAGAATTAAGAGACAGAAATGGAAGTGGATTGAATATATTGCTAGAAGAATTTCAATAATAGATAGACAGTTAAAGTATTAAACTAGATCTCGAGAAATTATAAAAGACCCAGAAAGTGACCATATGTGAAATGGATAGATGGAATAAGGAAATTTGAAGGCGTGATGGGGAGAAAAAAGGATTGGAGAAACTGGATTGAACTTAGAGAGACTTTCATCCTAAAGTGGATTGATAATAGTTGAAAATAATGATGATGAACTATTTAAAATGAAAGAATTTAATTTGATTGACAGAGTCTTTGGATATATGGCCTACACATAGAAACTTCTGACCTCATTTAAAAAGTAGCTGTTTTACTTCATATCGACAAATTAATCTGATAATTGAAAATAATTTGCATTACTATTTGTTAACTTTAATGAGCTTAGATTTGCAAATCAAGCAATGAATATACTTAATATCATTTTTAAAAAACGAAAAATAAATAAAAAAGACTTAAAAGAAATTATGAGAAACTAAGAGCTGCTTTCAGAATAGACATGAATAAAATAATGAAAATATATTTTCGGAGATTGGAAACTAGAGGAATAAAATTTAAAAGAAAAGTTTTGTGAAATAATATGACTATAAAAAATCATACAATAAAAGGATAAAAAGAAAAAAAAAGTAAAGAAATGAACAAAAAAAAATTGTTTACTAAATTGCACTATAGAAGCAAATATTAAATGAAAGTAGAAAACAAACAGATCTCAGAAAGAATAGATATGGAAAACTTCTTAACAAAGATGACCAAGAAAATTATGGAGTTACTACTGTTTTAAATCAATAAAAAGTTAGCAAGATAATCTGTATTTAACACCTTCTTCAATCTCCAACTAATCAAAAAATGTTTTCTTATAGTTTTTTACAAAAAAAAAAAATCAAGTCAGATGTCACATGACCTAATTTAATAAGCCTGTATTTACAAATGTTGGGGATATTTTGCAAAGCTTGTTAAGAGCTTATTTGCGAACTCTATACATATAACATTTATAATCTTTTATATCACCTGCAGGATAACCTAAGTAAAAAAATTTATAAAAATCAAATTAACGACTGTTGCAGATATTTGTAAATTATCCATTAGTATTGGTGATAAACTTAGTATTACATGCCAATCAATCATCTGCTATAGCACATTCTTTCAACAATTACATTAACATTTACAAGTAGTCCCATCTAATTAATTAATTATTCCTCCTATAGCTCCAATATACAAACTACCAGAAAATGAGCAAATCCCTAAGTCAAACTTTTATCTGTACAATTTTACATTAACATGTGACTTTTGAGTTGTGGGTAATCCTGTTAATTCCGTCTTAATTTCATCTGAGTGGTGGAATTATCTCACTCCCATGCATAATCTAATTCTTTATTCCTGTTTTCATTCCTTTGTGCATACCATTTTCAAATGAAGCAAACTAATTATATAATGTCAGAAATTATTTCTTTAATTTTAGATCCTTTTACACAAACATCCATATTAAATGATAAAACCCTTGCATCCTTGTGCCAATATAAAATTATCAAGTCAAATAAATAAAAAAACTGAGATCAAGAAATTTATTCATTTTGCAAATTAGGAACATCATGATTTTATTTTGTTTCATTCAAATGGTCAACGGGATATTTTTTAAAAAATTTCTAAGTGATGCTAACTTCATAAAATCTCAAATAATTATCAAAGCAGGTACAACAAGATCTACGTATCATACTTTTTTGGAGAGATCCTCATCTTAAAAGGATCAGAGGTTCTCACAATAATAAAATAGTAAGACAAACAAATTGGCCAAGTTCGAATCTTAAGAATGCTGAAACTTTCAAATTGCTATAGATTAGACAGAACAATATTAGTAAATGCTATACTGATCATTTTCCCAAGCAAAAATCATTCATTGAAATATATAACATCACATGATCATCATTTCTT
Organism: Epiperipatus broadwayi; assembly: GCA_028023455.1. Lineage (NCBI taxonomy): Eukaryota > Metazoa > Onychophora > Udeonychophora > Euonychophora > Peripatidae > Epiperipatus > Epiperipatus broadwayi. The sequence continues at coordinate 1,822,042 of JAQFVV010006269.1, forward strand.
ATGCTTACACTATCTTTTAACACAATAGCAACTTTCTCCAGACAATATTTCTCCCTAGTAAGGCATGGTAATCAATGGATGCTAGATCAGTGCATCAAAATCCTTGTGCTTGATCCAATATCCCCAGACTAGTTTCTAGCTTATAGCTTTCATCAGTGAGGAACTTTGGATTTGAGAACCTTGCACCTAGATTTTGTGATCTAATGCATCCTGATGCAATATCCCCAGACTAGTTTCTAGCTTATAGCTTTCATCAGTGAGGAACTTTGGAACTGAGAGTCTTGCACCTAGATTTTGTGATCTAATGCATCCTGATGCAATATCCCCAGACTAGTTTCTAGCTTATAGCTTTCATCAGTGAGGAACTTTGGAACTGAGAGTCTTGCACCTAGATTTTGTGATCTAATGCATCCTGATGAAATATCCCCATATTAGTTTCTAGCCTATCAGTGAGGAACTTTGGAACTGAGAGCCTTGCACCTAGATTTTGTGATCTAATGTATCCTGATGCAATATCCCCTGCACCTAGATTTTGTGATCTAATGCATCCTGATGCAATATCCCCAGACTAGTTTCTAACTTATAGCTTTCATCAGTGAAGAACTTTGGAACTGAGAGCCTTGCACCTAGATTTTGTGATCTAATGCATCCTGATGCAATATCCCCAGACTAGTTTCTAACTTATAGCTTTCATCAGTGAGGAACTTTGGAACTGAGAGCCTTGCACCTAGATTTTGTGATCTAATGCATCCTGATGCAATATCCCCAGACTAGTTTCTAACTTATAGCTTTCATCAGTGAGGAACTTTGGAACTGAGAGTCTTGCACCTAGATTTTGTGATCTAATGCATCCTGATGAAATATCCCCATATTAGTTTCTAGCCTATCAGTGAGGAACTTTGGAACTGAGAGCCTTGCACCTAGATTTTGTGATCTAATGTATCCTGATGCAATATCCCCTGCACCTAGATTTTGTGATCTAATGCATCCTGATGCAATATCCCCAGACTAGTTTCTAACTTATAGCTTTCATCAGTGAGGAACTTTGGAACTGAGAGCCTTGCATTTAGATTTTGTGATCTAATGCATCCATCCAGCAGCCATCTTTAATCTTTTTAGAGCCCAAACTGAAAACACAATAATGTTTTTAATCCAAGCTAATTCACTGGTACAGTCATACATCTGAACACACTTCAATATTTATAAAATTTTGGTATCATTGGTTTTTTAATAACTATAGTTACCAACATTCTTTAATATATAAATAAATTAGTTTGGATTGAAAACGTTAGCATGTTTCAGTTTAGGCTCATAACTTTATAGTTAACTAAAAAGATAAAAGGTGGCTGCTGGAAAGATGCGTTAGATCTAAAAATTTGGATGCAGCGCTCTCAGATCCAGGGCCAGACTATAATATAGCAGATGTACAATTAATAATAACTTAAACTGAAATACACACCCAAGTTTTATTAAATAACTTAACGAGTTTATTCACTCTGAATAATATATTTATTAGTAATAACAATAATTTAGTAGTTAAACTGGCAAATGATTAGTTAAAAAGCAATAGACAATATAATTATGAAACAGTTCATGTGTCTATACATAGACAGATAAATAAACAGATAGCTATTTTAGAGCTCATTTCTAATTCCATAATTACTTGAAGTCTTTATTTAAATAACTATATGTTTCTTTAATTCCTGTTAATTTATACAGCCATTCACAAGCAATTTCTAAGTACGCATCTTGCTGCTTACTTATTCCTTTAGTTAGTCTAATTAGACTTGACTATAGCTCTTTTCTACTGCTATAATTTATCTGCAATTGCACTATCCATTATTCTGCGAGTTTCACTTTATATATATTTTTTTCCTTCACCATTCTATTACTCATTTATCTTCATTCAAAAAGTTTTGCAAGCAATTTATGAGCTTTGCTATTTTGCATATTGTTAGACTTTATTATAATGCAAATTAGACTGTTATCACTTGCAGTTAATCTAATTCTCTTTTCTGCATATAATTATTTCTAGACTGACTCAACATTGCCTGTATTGGCCAGCTCGTACATGCAAACATAAGTAAATGTATAACTTTATTAATAAATACGTAACTAGCCAGTCCATAACAAAAGCCATAAGCTAGAAACTCTGGAGATGTTGGATGAGAAGTTACTAGATAGAGATTTTGGTACATTAGCCTTCTAGCATCCATTGATTAATATACTTTACACTAGGTAGCAATACTGTATGGAGAAAATTGCTACTGTGTCACTAAAGTCTACAGTAAAGACATCAACCACGCTATATCAAAATACACGACTTCAGTTATACGCTACCTCCCCCCTCCCAAATGTAAACAAATAAAAACATTAAAATTCGCAGCTGAGCATAAGTGATCATGTTTAAATAAATAAAATAAAATTTATAAATAAATTTTAAATTATACCATCCAGTGCCTTTCCAATTGGTTTAGTTTTGTTCTTAGTTGTTTATCTCCTTTTATTGATATTCCATTGGTCAATCTTATTGTAACATGAATCCAATCTAGATATGGTTTTATGAAGATAAGCTTCTGCTGAATTAGGATGAGTTCATTATTTTCATTTCCTCTGGTAAAAGTAAGTTTTGAAACACATAGTCCTTAAGATAACTTGGTCAATGTCTAGGTTGTCTTTTTGTTCATTTTTTGGCCTGGTTTTCATCATTCTTGAAATGAACTTCATCATAAGGTTTGTTTTTTTTCATCTGGACTGGTTTTTTCATATGGTCTGGATTTCTCATGGGATATGGTTTCTTTATGTGTCTGGATTCTTCATTGCATCTGATTTCATCAGATCTGGTGAATTCTTTACTGTTGCATAGTGTTCATAGACTTGGAAAGCCATAAAAGGTCATGTTCATTCATAAAATTTCTTCGGTTATAATGAAAGCACATACAGTTTACTCTTACTTATACTGAATTTGATGTACAGTATTTCATGAAATAAAATGTTTTCTAAGCATAATGTTAAAAGTTTTATAAAATTGTGTAAGATATAAAATTAATATTGTACTGACTTATTAATTAGAGCAATCATAGTTTCTTGATAAAGAGCCTAGTCTACCATGTTTCTATAAGAAAAAAGGCAAGAATATTGCCCAGAGCATATTTACTTGTCATGAAAGTCAGATATTTCACTATTTACTTTCTTTAAAAAAATAAAAATATGATACAGTAATTTTTCTTATTCTTATTTTTTCAATGAATGAAATATATATGAGAATGTGCCCGCTCAATTTATTAATCATAGCTATATTATTATTATTTTTTTAAATTTTGTTAATACTATAACAATTTATATATACATAATATATAAAAGTCTATGTTGTGCATGTTGAAAAGTACTGAACACTTGTAGTTCAATAAACAGTAAGTATTTTATTCTAATCAATGTTTATTAACAAAACACGAGTTACTATATATGCTACATATGTTTATACGCAAAAAGAAGCTTGATACAAGATATAATATAGTTCATGGCTCCATTGTATTTTCTGGTGTTCCATTGATAAATAATTTTGTGATAATAAAGATGGCTACCATACAAATAATTGAAATATTTAATTCCTAATATTCATGAGTTAAACTTTAAGATACAATGAAAATGGTTACTATTATTTTAAAATTTCTGACAAAATACTTTGTTACTTACCACACTTCATAATCGGACAACATTGGCCGGGAACTGGAACCATTTTACAACCTGGTAATAACTGACGATATGGGCATTTAATACGTGAACATACAATTTCTTGATTGACGCAATGGCAAGTTTCACATGGATCATCAGATTCAACTTCTCCACTGCCAGTGCATTCTGTAATGAAAATGAAACGATTACTTAAAATAATAATTTCAAATCGTTCCAGGAATTGTGTCACAAAAATTAACCTTAATTTAAAAATAATTATTATGCTTCTATATAAATTCTCAACATAATTTTTCTTTATAAACATATCTTTTTCCTATCTATGTATAGATAGTGCATTATTCCAGCTCCCCACATATATTTCAACCATATCCTATAGTCATTTTCAAGCTTTAATCCTATAAATATATACTTACAATTTATAACAAGTTTTCAAAAATTTATAGCAACATTAACATAAGAGTTCATAAAATAAATTTACACTAAAATAATTCTTTTATCATCATCATTATCATCAACCATTATCAATCCACTGCAGGATGAAGGTCTCTCCAAGTTCAATCCATCTTCTCCGATCTTTAGCTTCTCTTCTCCACATCATCCCTGCAGACTTTCTTATTTCATCCATCCACCTTACATGTAGTCTCTTTCTGGGTCTTTTACAATCTTTTGGAATCCAGTTTAAGATTTCAATTGTCCATCTATCATCTCTTCTAGCAGTATGTCCAGCTCAATTCCACTTCAGTCTTTTAATTTTTTCGATGAAGCCAGTAACACCTGTTTGTTCTCTTACCCATATATCACGTTTCCTATCTTTTCTTGTAACTCCCAACATGCATCCCTCCAGACTTCTTTGAGTGGTCATCTCTGTATTGCTCTTCTATTAAGTTTCCAAGTCTCAGATCCATAAGTAAGAACTGGTAAAACATATTTATTAAAAACCTTCCTTTTCAAACACATAGGCATATTTCCTTTTAGTATCAAGTTATTTCTACCAAAAGCATTCGAACCAAGTTTAAATCTATGATTAATTTCATCCATTATGTTTCCATCTGTATTAATAATCTGACCAAGGTATTTGTAGCTGTTAACTTCTTCTAACTTATCATAATCAATCTTTATTTTCATATTTTGAGAAAATCCATTTAACATTACTTTAGTAATTCTTTTATATATATGTAAAATTCAAATTACTTTTTTTTAGTTATCTTCATACTATTAAATACTTTTTTTATACTTTTCTATTCCAACTGTACACTTATTAATATAAAGAGAAAAAATAAATTAAATTAACCAGATGATCAATACAAAGATTTTAGACCATTAAACAAAGTATGGAGAAATGTATGATAATAAAAACAAGAAGAGATCCAAAACAAAATCCATGGCTGAGAGAACAAACAGATATTAATAACATCATTGAAAAAATTAAAAGACTGAAATGGAGCGGGGTATATTGCTAGAAAAGATGATTATATATGAATAATTGAAGTCTTTAACTAGACCCCAAGAGACTGCAAAAGACATAGAAAGAGATATGTGAGATGGGTAGATAAAATAAGGAAGAATGTGAAGAAGAGAAACTAGGGAGCAACGAAATTAGAATAAACTTGAAGACATATTCATCCTGCAGTTGGAATGATGATGTTGATATATGTTTAATAATAAACCTTCAAACAATTTACGTTTGTCTATTAAATTAATGTTTATTTTAACTTCTAGGTCGTTGTAATTGCAATCTGTTTCTGTCATTGTTTTCATTTATAATCTATTTAAAGATCTTAGTTAAGGGAAGGAAGTGGATTCCTTTTGTTTCCTAAATATAGTGTTGCTTTCCACAATAGATTGCACTAATTTTTTCTTGGTTGGTTTAAGCATGAAAACTGTGTTGATATAATTTACATATAATAAACAATTAACTTTTGGCACTTAAATTTTATTATATTTATATATAAATTATTTTGATTTCAGAACATATAAACTGATTTGAGTAAATTTTAATATTAGTGTTATTATATACTGTTGCAAATTATAAATATAAACCTGTATATATTTATAGGAATAAACCTAAAATAACCATAGATTGTTGAAACATGGTTAAAAAAGTAGAATATTATATATATATAGATAGATATGGAAATGATTCATAAAATAAAACAACAATTTACATATTAGAATTAATGAACTACTTAGAAAAAAAAAACAAGAGGGATATTTATCAAAGTATTGATTTATTAAGTTATTATATAATTATTTATAGTTACCTGGTTCAGGTGTAGTTGTTGTCACTGAAAATGAAATAAAAATATTTTAAATATTACATTAAAAAATACATTGATATAAATTTTATTTATTTATTTTTTTGATAAAATTTATTGCTTATTTTTTTTAAATATTGTTTCAATGTGATGTGAGTATTAGTAAATACAACAATTAGAAGATGATAATTGTTATAGTAATAAACTAATAAAGAAAAGAAAGAATTCAGAGATAGCATAGAGAATTAGAAAATGGAGGACCATCAGAGTTTTAATTTAAACAGGATTATGAAATCAAAACCAGAATGCTGTTAACTTCCAGAGGGAGATCAGAAATGAATGAGTATACATATATGAAATGTAACAGTCAGTTTCATACTTTAACCCATGATGGAACCATGTATTAACATTAAAGTGGACAAAATTGTAAATGAAACATCTCAAATGATTCAACTGTGTATGAAAGTAAAAACATCAAGTCACAAGAACATGTTCAAGTAGTTTGCAAGATTTGATAATAGCAGAGAAAACATTGAAAATAATCTATGATGGTCAGAAGTAAACTGCCATATTTCATGTCATAATCCTGACATACTAATGTTAAAAGTTTTGAGTGAATAGCCATGTCACATATATTTATTCAGAGATGACACAGAAGATAGCTCAGAGAGAGTTCAGTCACCTTTTCATTGGAACATGCTGTGAATTTTGATATACAATGGATTCAAACAGTGAGACTACTTAACTTGGATAATATGGTCTTTGTCATATAATCTACGCACAGAAACTTAAAAGTGACATAATGAGAAGTCATTTTTTAAACATGCACTTTTCTTAATCTTTATTTAATCTCTTATGATGATTTCAATTGCCTATCAGTTTTCTTGAAATCCAAAAACAATCATATTTTAGATCTGAGGAAGACTGCTAGACAGTCAAATTATTAAAAGGAATTAAATAAAGCAGAGTGAAAAATGCATTAGGAGAAGTGTTTTTTTATATACATATTTAATATAAGCAATGCAATAAGAATGGAAGAGATTTTTAACATTTTGAAAAGCAATTTTACATCATAATCAAATAATTTATATTATTTTGCATTATTTTTTATTATTAAACTCAAGTAAATCTGCAAAACATAATGAATAGATATCATCCAGAAATAAAAACAGAAAGACATCAAAGACATTATACGAAACAAAATGAGCAGCTGGAAGAGAAGAAATGGAGAAAAACATAAAAAAAGATATGGTCAGAGATTGGAAACTATAGAAGTAGAAGTTTAAAAAGAGAGATTATTGAATGGTATTGACTATAAAAGATTACTAATAAGAGTGCAAAAAAGAAAAATATTAAGAGAAAGATAACACAGAAATGGAAAGGTGATGACAAAATGGATAGAAATCACCACTGGCCAAAAAATTATTAAGTATATTAGAAGGACACCATGCACCCCCCATAGAAGCAAATCACTGGCAGAATGAAAGATCTTATGAGAGATGATCCAAAATTTGTTCAGAAAAATACTAGAAATCTTTTTATACACACATTTCACAAATACATATCATCTTTAGGTATGCTGAGTTTCTCTCAATCCATAATTCAATACAATTTATATAACTGCCTTCCTAAAAGTTACTACATAAGTTCTTTGATTATTGCAGTAACAAAGGCTGGGGAAATTGTTCAATTGGAATTTAAATTGTAAATGTCTTCCACTTCATGAGGGGTTCTCTTTGGTTTTATTTCTCAGTAATTATAATCATTTTTGATTTATAGGAGATTTTTTTTGTAAAGCTTAACTATTAACAAAATATTTTGAAGGAATCTGAAGAAATTTCAATCAGGAATCAGAATGGTCTTTATTAAGTCCTTCACTTCTGCCACTGCAGCCGTAGATTTGATAGCCATTAATGATACACTTTATGGTTTGACTTCATCCACATAGATAAGTGGTTTTTAAAATTCCCTTTATGAAGAAGATGAGCACAATAACTGTGGGTTCTCTTGATTCCTTTATTGAGATTCAAGTAATGTCTAAAAGATCTAATCCAGCCAATTTGAAATTTGTTTAAAATTTCATAAAAAGTCCATTTTTACACTATAATTCTTTGACTTAGATTCTTCTTTAAACAATCAAAATCAAGAAGATTTTGATTTGAGACAAGTCTTAGGTAGTGAAACTATATCTTCAGTTACTAGCAAGGCTGATCTACTTAACAGCTTTCATACATATTCTGTGAAACAACGTTTCTTCTGCTATCTGATGGCAAAATATGTGAAAGAGCAGGAAGTCACTATAAATTTCTCATGATAATATTTAACTGGATACAAGTATGGGCACTTTTTTTTTCTAAACTGGAGCATAATATTCACCTATAGAATATGCTAGTGGTAAGAAAGCTGTTCATAAAATGCTCATATCACAACCCCAAATAGCATCAGTCAGTTTTCTAAATGGTTATTTCTAGAAATTATTTTAGATTTAACTCATTTAGGAATAACTAAATTGTAACATAACTATTTCCATGGCTACTGCTAACATCATGTTACCTTATGTAATGGCTTCCATCTTCTAATTATTGATTATATAAGAATAATCACATTCTTACTATCATATTAAAAATGACTATACATTTAAATAAAATTCAATTTGCTAATAATTTACTACAGTTCATACATAGATGACATCAAATGAAGTCATTTTTTACGTACTGAAGTTGCCAAGCAACATAGATCAAGCAGTATCTTCGTGCAAGTACAAAAAGAATATTATTGATGAAAACAATATGGTAATTATAGATTAAGGCAAGATATTATGAGAAAATACTTATATACATATTTTAATAGCTCTTACTGCATTCTTCTCTAGGACAGCATTCACCGGGAACAGGAACAAGCCTACAGTTAGGTCTTGCTTGAGGACATTTTACTCTATTACAGATCTTTCTTCCATTTGAACAGTGACATTCTTGACATTTATCAGGGGATGGAATAATACCATTGCCTTCACATTCTGTTAATATATATATATATGTTTATTTAAACATATATAATAAATTAATTAAATATCACATAAATATATAATAAAGCTAATGTTATTTATCTGTCATCTAGAAGAATTTTCTGATATTTGAAGCAGCAAATGGAAAAAACCAATTAGCTGCTTTTTTCATCAAATGTTGCTGCTTGATATATCGGAAAATTTCTATACAGGGCATATATATACAATAATATTAATCAATGTCTGTATTTCTTTAACTTATATTTAATTTTATATTCAAATAAAAAACCAGTTTGAATTTATATTACTGTACTTGTTTTATTATTTGAATATAAAATTATATATATATATAATCAAAATTATCCTAAATTCACAATTCAATCAGCCTTCTCAAATGTAAAAATCTACAAAATAACATATTTATCCTAAATATTACCCACAATTCCATTTACTTCCCATCCACCTTTAATATTAAAAGAATTTTTAAATAAGTTAATTGCTTCAGAATCATACATTTTTAATAATAAAGATTCTTTAATTCTCCTTTTTATTTCATTTCTCTCAAAGAAGACAATCATAGCTTCATCAAAATTAATAGAGTGGCTTATAGCAGTGAAACCATTGGTAGTATTTTAGAGTTTATTTTCTTCTTTAGTCTGGTTGAGTTGTGAATTTTAATTTTGATTATTTATTGATCCATTTAGCTTTACGCTTTTGATGTTTTTTTATATATATATTCACTATTCCTAATAACATTTAAATAATCCATCCAATCAATTTGTTGGTAACTTACACAAACACTGGGCAAATTGTTTGGCTGATTTAAATATTATCATAAGTAGTTAATTTATATTATTTCCAATTTAGCATTTTGAATATTTGGTTTATGTGTATATGCATTGTAATGGAAACTAATAAAATAAATAATAAACTAAATATGTTGGGTTTGCTATAGTATTTTATTCTTTCTCTCTCTCTTTACTAGATCTCATTATTATCTCCATAAGCATTAAAACTCCAGTAATCTAAAGGAAATGTAATGAAAAATAACAAGCACTGATGATGCATATATGATACGTCATGTTTTTCTTTAAAAAATTGGCAGGTGATATAAAAATAAAATTAAGTTTATCAGTACAATATTAATAATCAAATTTTTAAGTAGAAGAAACTAGTCATACAAATATATATGTAGGTACGTGTGAATGTATACTACATGTGCATGTGCATAAATTGCCCAAATTCCATTTACTAATGTATATTTTTGCAGTATTCAAGGTCAAGGTATAAACACATATAATGTATAATGGATATAATAATAATAACTGTATAAATATAACGAATGTAAAACAATAATGATAATTGTATAAATGTAGAATAAAAGTAATAACTGTAATGTATAATAAATATGTAAAATAACTGTATAGTAATTAAGTATAACGATTGTGTAAAATTGCAATGTTGTTAAATCATAGAAAGTTGCATAATAATAGAAAGCCCAGCTGACCTTATAGGGTCAGAAAACTATGTAAAATACCATATATGGTGAGAAATGTGAAAATACTGCATGTATGTGAAAACGTATGTAAAAACACCATATATGGTTAGGAATGTAAAAGACTCCAGAAGTCTTGAGGGGTATATAAACCCCCATAAACTAAACTAATTGTTCTGAGTATGTTCTGAGTTTTAATTATGAGTCAGAGACTCCTGCCTCTGTAAGTCCAAAGCAGGACTAGGATATTTTATGCAGGTCACCACAACCTTTTATTATTTTATTACGCCTTATAATAGGCCAAGTATATAGTTAAAATTATTCGTATTAAACTATAATCTTACCATCTCAATTCTGCCTTTGTCCATTTATTTATTTGCTGGTCATAAGACACAGCAATTTTCCAGTCAATATACCAAAGAATATATATTAAGCATTTATCCTGACTGGCAAGTTGCACTTATTTAAAAGTTTAAAAATTACAAAAACAAGGTAAGATTTGTTGTAAATTAAAATTTGCCTTGTGTGATTACTCTGGACTGACATCCAACTCTGTCACTCCCAGAGTTCAAACTCTAACAATAAACCATTCAACTTTTTTTTTATTTGTTGCAGATATTCTGGTATACAGTTTCAAATGTCAATCTATCACCTGTTTATTATTTTCTTAGTACCAGATTCTTTGACTTTCTCTACTATTTCTCTCATATATTTTCAATTTTTTTAGTACCTCATTATTGCACATTTATTTGTTTGCCTAATCATTATTTTCTATTTATTCTATGCTTAGTCTGATTAAAAAATAATTCCTTTTCCTTCCAGAAATCAAATTGCCAGAAAATGAATAAAACCCAATCCAAAAAAGGTAATTAATTAATTTTGTATGTATATATTTGTTTCAAATTGTAAATAATTCTCTTAATTTGTGTTTATCCTCACTTGAATAATGGATTTACTATCCATTATCATGCCCAACACTTAATCTTTATTTATTAGCTTATTTATCCTGATCACTTTAAAATGAATCAAACAAAATTAAAACAGGCAAAACTCTCCATACAGTAGTGCCACTCAGTGCAAGCCAGAGCAATCAATAGATGTCAGAAGGCTGGTGCATAAAATCCCTATCTAGTGCCTACTCATCCAATATCCTCAGACTAGTTTCTAGCTTGTGGCTTTCATCAGTGAGGATAGGGATTTTATGCACAAGTCTTCTGGCATCCATTGATTATTCTGGCTTGCACTGGGTGGCACTGCTGTATGGAGAGTTTTGCCTGTTTTAATAACAGTTACGAGCAAGCATAAGAAATGGTAATCATGTGATGAATCAAACAATTATGCAATTGCAATAGAAATTACAATTTATGTAATCGTATAATCTTTTGTATCATCAATCTTTTTAAGTGAAATAATTTTTTTGAAAAATCACTACCACTGTAAATTCATCAAGTGAATAAAAAAGAAAGTAAGAATTTAGTCATTTTGCAAATTAGCAATATACTGAATTTATTTGATATTTCATCCCCACGTAACAATATATCTTATTAAATAACCACAAACTTCTTCACCTTTAAGCAAATAATGTTTATTAATATAATAACAGTTTTGACTGTTCCTCACAGTTTTCTTCAGATCTCAATCTATTTCTCTACCAAAATGGTGGAAAGGTAGAGAAATAGATTGAGATCTGAAGAAGACTGCGAGGAACAGTCGAAACTGTTATTATATTAATAAACATTATTTGCTTAAAGGTGAAGAAGTTTGTGATTATTTAATAAGATATATTGTTACATATGAATAAGCAAAATTACTGAAGAAGGAAGAAGTATATATAGATTCATCCAAACATGATGTTAATTTCATGAATCTTCAAATTTAATTATCAAAGTACATATAGTGCATAGTTTGCCCCTCCCCCTTCCTCCAAATAATCGAAGTGTATTCAATTAGTCTACAAATATAAAATGGTAAAATAAAAATGCTAAACGATTAAGCTGCCCAGATTCAAATCTTAGAGTGCTGAAAATTTCAAGTCATAATATAATAAAAGTGGTTCCATTCACCCTATTCCAGAGCCATCTGGTGAAAGCTTGGAAAATCAGTGAATATGAGATGGTAAAGTTCTATAATATCCTCATTTGCAGCCCATTTTCTGGTGATATTGTTGGCTAACATAATATTAGTCATCATCATCATTTCCAACCATTATCAATCTTTTCAAGTTTACTCCATAAAAATAAATTAAGTGGCTTTATGATTTGAGGAGCTCATGCTCTGCGTCTGACACTTAACCAGAGCACTAAACCTTGCAGGGTAAATGCTCTATATTGGCTTCCTAGCATAAAACCAGTCATTAAAATCTAATGATTTTATTTTCTAGTATCTATTGAGAAGCATCTGTGTGATAAATTGAGTTGCTACTATATAAATAAGTAAAATATTTAATTGATGATTTGAAAGACAATTACTAGTATTTTAAAACTTTTAAATAATAATTGCTTACCACATTTCATAGTTGGACAACACTGCCCAGGAGTTGGAACCATTTGACATCCTGGTAATAATGATCTGTTTGGGCATGTAACACGTGAACATACAATTTTCTGATTACTGCAGTGACATGTTTCACATGGATCATCAGATTCAACTTCTCCATTTCCAGTACATTCTGTAACAAAGAGCATAATTTCAAATCATTCCCAGAAATGTGTCAAAAGAAATTATCATAAATTTTAAATTATTATTATGCGTATATAATTATTGCTAGTTATCTGGTTTGAATGTTTTCATTACGTTTGAAAATAAAAATAAAATTAGTTTATATATTCTGATAAAAAAAAACAACATTAAAATACATTTTACTTTTTTTAAAATAAAATTTGTTGATTTTGTTATGGATTATTTCTACATGATGAGAGTGTTATGAGGATAAAACAGCCTGATAATGAAACCAACAAAAGATCACATGATCCCAGCATACATAGCAAATTCTCTTTCATTCTGCCGAAGCTACTTAGTGTAAGCTTAAGTAATCAATAAATGTTAAGCTTAATAAATCCCTATTCATTTCCTCTGACTAATTTCTCCATATGATGTTCAGCAGTAAGGACATTTGTATCTTAATCTAGTGTATTTGATTTTTTAAATCTAATCCATTTTTCACCCTATATCCTTCTTTTATCCTCTTTTTAATTATTAAGTTACCAGTCTAAAATTCAAAACATCTCAATCAAGGATACTATAAAACATAGATCCTGAACTAGTATTAGATCTATATAATTATATAAGCAAATTGGTTTAAAACATTAAGGTGTTTTTGAATTCAGGCTGGTAGCTTGATAGAAAAATAAAATAAAAGATGGTAGTTGAAGTGTTTCCACTTCTCCTTGATGAAAGCCATTAGTTAAAACTAGTCTGGGGATATGAATAGAACAGCACTATATAGGAATTTATTAAGCATTACCATAAGACATCTACTGATTAATCAAGGTCATATTAATTGGCAGAAATGGAGTAGAAGAAATACATTTGATACAGTTACATAATAATGACAATAATAATAATAAACTAATAAAAAAATGATTCAAAGTGATATAGAGAATATCAAAGAATCTGTGTGAAATAACTAAAGCAAACGTATTAGAATTCTGTTTTACGAAAGTCAAAACTAGAAGGCACTAATAACTTTTCAGCGAGAGTAAAAAATAGGTGAACTTACTGTGGTAGATAACACTTTAAGAGTAAAGAAAGCTTTATTGATCTAACAGGGTCTTTAGGCATATGACCTTGATTCAGAATCTTCTAACTTTATTTAAAGAGAAATCATTTTACATCACATCAGATATATAAGGCCATTTTGCTTTTCTTAATGAGTATTAACAAAATTAAATTTGAAAAATAAGCAATCAATAATCTTAATACAATTGAAAATAAGAAAGATACCAAAGAGATTATATGAAATAAAATGAGTTGATTGACAGAAAAGAAATGGAGGAAATAATGAAAAGATATTGTCAGAGATTGAAAATCATAGAAATAAAGTTTAAAGGAGGAAACAATGAATATTGATAAAAATATGAAGAAATAGAAAAAAAAAATGTAAATATTTTTTAGGTAATGGAAAGAACTTTGAAGAAGACTGTTGGATGGGTGAAGTAGTCAGTTATTTTTAGAAATTTGGATATAACAAAATATCTACATAGTGTAATATTCATGGAAGATTGTGATAGTACTGTTTGTTTATATTAACAAGTGAAAAGTTATGACTAAATTGATGGAAAATCATTAATAAACAAAAAATATTAGCACACTATGCGGATAAAACATGAAAAAAATAAAGAAATAGATCTTTAGAATAATAGAAGCTTGGAGATCTGAGAGATAACCAAGAAAGTTTTATAAACATAATTTTAAATGCAAATTAACTTGAAAGTTCATTAAAAAATACTTGAAACCTAATACAGATATTTATTGCATTCAGATATAATAACATATCCATGTGATTGTCAGATCTAAAAACCCTCAGTAATATTTCTTTTATTACAATCGCCTCTTATAGCCGTATTTCAATATGATTAAGTATATATTGCTTGGCTTCATTATGTTATATTGTAGCCAAGTTATTAATTGAAGTTGAAATTGTCGATTATTTTTGAAAGTTTGAATATAATAAAACAATGTATTTGCACTATGTTTGCATTGTTTGTATGTTTAATTTTATTACGATAATAGCATTTAAATATGTTGTGTATTTTACAGCTCAGAAGATGATTGGTCAGTCAAAACTGTCAACTATTTTTTTGAAGTTTAGATGTGGTGTAAAGTGTATAGAAAAAAGTGTTAGTGTTACCAATTATTGTCATATTGTGCATACAATGTTAAACATGTATTCTTTTTTAAACAAAATTCAAATAGCCAATAATATTTTATATTCCATTCTTGGTTCAATATTTTATCTTTGAAGCTTTTCAATCATTATTTCATGTATTAATAAAAATAACTGAATTTTTGCAACTTATGTCAATTAATCAGTAGTGACCTCTTTTTTTCAACTTTAAAGGCCACAATGTAAGAACTAAGCTTAATAGTAGCAGAAACTCATGCTCACAACAATTTTCTAACTTGACAATATTCTTCTTCAGTATTCAATCTCAGCAGAAAATCACAGTTTAATAAAGTTTGTGAATTTTACTTATCTGAATAATTAGTGCAGTGGCAAACTACAAATATAAGAGCTAAAGGGGTTTGAATTGAATCTCAATCTGCTTCTAGAGATGAAATAATTATAAACAATCACTTAAATGAATACAATACGATCTTATCTTGGTTTAGATGATATAATTCATGATAACCACACATATTTCATATGATATACATTTTGTACATATAACATGAGTATGCATGGAAAGCACAGGACAATTTTAATTATATGGTAGGCATACACAAAATGCTTAATGCATCAGCTGATTTTAATTAAACAATATTATACTGCATTTGAATGCTGTCTTTTTCAAATAATACTTGGCTGAGTGAACCAATAACAGAACTCAAAAAAATCTATATGTTACTCCAGTAATTTTTTTTTTTTTTGATGACTTATAAGATATATTTTTAGAAAATGAGATTCCAGTTAACTATGATAAGAGTTACTTATTTAACGTAAGTAACTATTAGTCACAAAATACATAACAATAGATGTGTAAAGAAAGCAGCAGCATCAGTGATCTGTGTGGTTTAGTGCACCCGTGGAGTTCTGGATTCTGTAGTTTAAAGTCTATGAATCATGACTCCTGCTCTATTATCTCTGGTTTTGAATTTCTTATAAACTTCCAAACAATAAATCATTCATTTATTTTTTTGTAGCAGCATTTGCCTTCCAAATCTGCAAGGTACAGAGTAAACATAGTGTCAAATAATCAGATGTTAAGATGTAGGGGACTATTAGTTTATTTTTTTTATAGAAAATATCAAATTCAAAGCAGACTTGTAAGCTAAAAGCTGAAGTAATGTAAAATAGCGTCTCCCTTAAATGAAGTTAGAAGTTTATATGCAAAAGCTTACATGGTCAAAAACCCTGTTGACCAAATTAAATTACTTCTCTCTCCAAAATCCTTGCATATCGCAATAAACTTGACTACTTCTTATTCCTTTTTATCTAATTATTTTTTAGCCTCAATCCGTTTTTGTTCCTTCCATCTTGATTTAATAAAAACTATTTTGTTAACTCCACATATTTTCTAATTTCATTATAAAGACCTAAACATAAAATCATAACATATTATATTTCTTTCACTCCTTTTATCTTTAAATTTCTTCCATTTACTATACAATTTGTTCTGATCCTCTCAATATTTTCTCTCTCTCCCATGTCCACATTAATTACATCTACAATCCCAATCCTTATTGTTTCCTTGTTCCCTGATATTTAAAACTCTTGCCTCACATTAAATAAAAATAAATTCCCTCTAGTGTTATCATATATCTTTACATATTTTATAGAAATTTTTATTATTATATTTTATTCACATTTGCTTTCCACAACTCTACTTCTTTATAACATAAATGGGATGAATCAGGCTGAACTGCCATCTAGTGGCCTTTATATATATTCATGTTTTCAATCAGGTTTTCAGGAGTTAAGAAAAAGATGCCACTGCAAACAATTAATATAAGTCAGAGAAAGAATGATTGTAGCATTATTATTATATAGATTAATTAAATAATGAGACATTTAATTATGCTGGAGGTCATGTGATGTTTGAATAGCAAAAATGATTGAAAGGTTTGTTACCTAGAATGTCATATTTTGTACCAGAGAGAAAACTTAAGCTTTGATTGAAAAACTTTTAGTTGTTCAGACTGTTTTTCTGAAGCAGTAATAAATTAATTCATAAATTGATATGATGGTTGCATTGAAGACCATATGACAGACAAATGCCTTTAATGGTGGATCAAGCACAATAGTTTCACTCAAATGATCTGAACTGAGATTTTATTTAATTTACATTTTACTCACTAGGATTCCACTACTATTGTAAATTGGGAAGCATTAATAAACAAATCAAAACCCTTTTGGTGGTTATTTTATTGAAACATTCCACTACTCATTACCAGGAATGCTTCTTTAAGTGATATTTTAAATCAAATTTGAGTTGGAAGTGAAATCGTAAATAGAAGACGAATGATAATAAAGAGATATACAAAACATTTAGTGAAATAAAAAATATCAAACATATATTTAAAAAGTTGATTAGTCTATTTCAATTCTTAAATAAAACTAAATTTAACATTTTTTAGGAATCTGTTCTTTATATGTAATATTTTACCCTTTTAAGGATACTTCAAATAATAATTAAAAAAATATCAGTAATTATATTTTTCCTTATTGTTTTCTATAAAACGCAAATGTAAACATAATTATTCATTACATTATATATATAAAAAAAAAATCCAAAAATAAATATATAGGTTGAACTTCACTCCAAATTTAGATATAACATCGTAATTCTTGCAATGTATCTTTAGTTAATTAAGATAAGTCTTTACTAAAGACAATTATTACTGAAATAATCCATTTAAGAAAAGCTATTTTTGCAGTATGTGTCTGTCATTTTTTTTTTTTTAGTATATTCCAATATATATATTTTTAAAAAGTAACCTTTTTACATTGATTAAGATTAATATGTAGATGGTTTTAGCATTTTATTCTAAGCATGAAAAACCAACGTGTCAATCTTAAAAGGGACCTTCTGAAATGATTTGAGTTCTTTAATATCTTTCATAGATGCATAAAATATAGAGGGACACAACGTAATACTCAAAGAGAAAATTCATTGTATTAAGATAAATAGTTTTGTATTCTAGAGATAATAAAAGATCTTACCACATTCTTCTTTAGGACAGCATTCACCAGGAACATTAACAAGTTTACAGTTAGGTCTTGCTTGAGGACATTTTACTCTATTACAGATCTTTCTTCCGCTTGAACAGCGGCATTCTTGACATTTATCAGGAGATTGAATAATACCATCGCCTTCACATTCTGTTAAAAAAAAAAATCTAATTGTTTATATATATTGAAAATTAAAGTTTGTAAAACATTAACTATAAAAATTGAGATGATAGAATAAATTATATTAAAAGTATGGTAAACAATGGTGTATGGAAGTATTAAGCAATGTTCAAATGTTATTACTTGGTTGTAATATCTTATTGCTGACAACTTGTCTCTACGTACACAATTGGTAGTATTATATGATTTAGTAATCACAGAAAGGGTGGAATACTAAAGATATCCAATTTAGAAGTGAAGACTGAAGTATTGGAAATTGATATTCATTTTAAAATAATGTAAAAGATCGTATGTGTGGGGGCATATTAGATGTTATTATTAATTCTATATGACACAAAACATAAACTATGATTACCAGAATTACATATATGAAAGGAAAACTATTTACATTAAAAAAATGTCTTACTACTGGAAAATTTTAATCAAAATTTTGAATTGTTTAAATAGTTTTAAGGATTTAAATCCAATTTTCTGTTACAGTTAAATTTAATAAAAGTAATTAAATCCTGTAAACTAGTATTGATTAAAATTCATATTTACTGAATTAAAGAGAAAATAAAAAGAAATTTCAATGTAATCAAGTGAACAAAAAGAATATAATCTTGGGCTATTTTGATACTTTATGTCACTTGATTCCTTTCCCCTGAATAACTGATTATATTATTGGTAAGTGCAATTTTATAATTACTATAGGAAAGCAGCAGTGGCTTCTTCCCAATCCAATAATGTGCTTACTGATCAAACTACCTGTCCTATTTGATATGGAGCAAAATGAAGGTGAATTTGTCAGTATCAATGAATCTTTCTAACAAAATTAACAAATTCATATGACTTCCCATATGCTTTCTAGAAATAATTACCTTCATCCCACTCTACAGTTATCTATTGTAAGGTTGACTAATCAATAGAGACCACATAATATAGTGCTATAAAATCCCAATGATTACTCAAGCTGAAAATAAATGGTCTAAAGTAGAGTGAAGACCGCTTTTTCTTTTGCAATTATAGTTGGACTAAAATGATTCTGACAATATATGCTAACTAATATTATGGGTTAAGGTTATAACCAATAAAGAATGTAAAAGACAAACAATAAAGCATTATGACTGTAATAGTTTGAATATACATTCACCGACTCGTAATTCTATTCTTGTAAGTAACCAGTTGCGCTATTGGACAAATCTATGGAATTCGCCATGATATAAGTGAACTAATTCCCATTTACCATAAGAAAATTACTTGTGCTTATTGACGATGCACTTAATAAACTCCATAAACAAAGCCAACACCAATTTTCGTAAAATGATTGTCAACTTAATACTAGCATTGTCCAGTAACTTAACAGTATTTATTAATTATCTTTTGAAGAATATATAAACTGCCTTTATTACAGGCTGTTTTCTCACAACAGTGTCAGCTTAGATCGCGCCATTTCTCCATTTTAAGATTAGCAATCTCGATTTTTTTTTTCTATAATCAATTCCAATGTAAAACTAGAAACATTACATAGAGAAAGCTAATAATTTTGATCTTTACTGAATGTTTATTTTAAACTATCAATTGGTCTACCTATGTACATCCTAAGCTTTTATTTGCAAGATAAGGTTTGTTTATTGAAAAGTGTAAAACTCTTTCGCAGAACAAATAAGTCTGAATCCATTACTAATATAATTCGCAACAAGATTTTTAAAGAATCATGGCTAATGCCCATTATTTGCTAAATCAATGCCTATCTATTCTGTCAGATAAAAAATGATCACTTTTATCTGACCTTTGGGTTGTTATTCAGTAATAAATGAAGCATTGATATTCAAAAAGACTAAAACTTCTTATTGGTAGCGATTTTAGAAATTGCAAAAACAAATTAACATCAGCAATAGAAAATGTCATGCACAAGCTATCTGTTAGTTTTTTTTAGACCTAATTTTAAATTTAGTTTCTCATACCAACCTATTATCAGTTTATATATACTATACCTGATTCTATTGACTCTATTAACTTATTTAACTTTTGCAATTAAAGTTTCTTAGGTAATTAAAAATAATCTCTCCAACATTTCCAGCAATGAGTTATCAGAGGGCGATCAAACTTGGAACTACAATATAACAGAGATGATCAAATGCATCTACTCTCCATATAATAGCGCCACCCAGTGCAAGCCAGAGTAATCATTGAGTGAAAGAAGGTTTGTGCATAAAATGCCTATCTACTGTTTACTCATCCAATATTCCCAAACCAGTTACTAGCTTCTGGTTTTCATCAGTAAGGAACCTTGAATTACCTTTTTAATTAATTACAAAGGTACGAATCCAAAATGAAAACACAATAATGTTTTCAATCCATGCTCACTCGCTTGTATAGTTATTTAGATTTGAACCTAGTTCAGCATCTGGCTTGGACTGGGTGGCAGTATTGTATGGAGAGTTTTATCTCTATTATAATAGCTTGTGTAAAATGTAGGGAATGACGATCATATAATGGTTAGTGGTTTAATACCAATCCTGCCAAATAGGATGATGGTGACTATGGTTATTAAAGACCCAACGACAAAATGTGTAGATGCTGGACTGGATTCAGATCTATATAATTATACAAGTGAATGAATATAAAATGGAAAACATTATTGTATTTTTATTTTGGACTTGTAGCTTTAAATTTAACTAAAAACGTAAAATCTGGATACTAGAATGAAGCATTAGATCCTAAGATCTAAGGCTCCTCACTGATGAAAGCCACAAGCTAGAAACTAGCTGCGAATATTGGATGAATAGGCACTAGATAGGAATTTTATGCACAAACCTCTTGCAACCACTGATTATTCTGGGTTGCACTGAGTGGCGCTACTGTATGGAAAGTTTTATCTATTATAACAGCTTGCGTAAGCATAGGGAATGGTGATTACATGATGATTAGTGGTTCACTACAATTTTGTTATTATATATATCTTTGAAATTTTAAATAATTATTTTAGTTTGTTCTCACCTTCACTGAGTAGTGAAGTCACCTTTCCATCCTCTCTCTCAACACTACATCCTCTATTTGTTTTTCCACTTATCTACCTTGGTCAGCTCTAAAATGAATTAAACTAATTATCCAATGTCAGTAGAAGTTATGACTTACCTACTTCCACAATCTTTAATACTATCAAGCTTGTTAAGTAAAATAATTTAAGTACTCACTATCATCATAAACTCACCAAGTAAAATAAAAAAATATATATATAAATTTATTCATTTTCACACCTTGAGTTAATGTAAATAAATTTGAGAAGACATCAGATCTAATCATTATGTACAATACATGAAAAATTGAGTAATCATCCTGTGGAATACATGTATTTCAGGAGTCTGTGTGAATATAACAATCATTAGACACATTAAAACTGTAAAGAAAATTAAATCATAGCAAACAATTGTTTGCCATCAGAATGTTTGCATTACGATATTAATATAATTCTAGCCAGAAAAAGGAGACTATTCTCAAAGTGTATGTATGCTGCAGAGTGATTTTTGTCATAAATTATAGTAGTTGCAATAATTAAAAAAAAAAAATTACTGTACATAATGATTGGACCAGGCACTTCTTCAAATTTATATATCTATGAAGAATAGGGCTTTTTAAAGTTGCCAAATGATGTAAACTTCTTGAACTCTCAAATAATTTTTGAGAAAATATGATCATACTCGTATAACATCTGTATAGTTTCCTAATAAAATCTCAAGTGCCTGAATTTAATTTATAAATGAGGATGACAAAATAATAGATACTAAGCTCATTTAAGATCTATATAGTCAGACAAGCAATTTGGCTATGTTCAAATCCATAGAATCCTGAAACTTTCAAATCATTTGTTAGATAAACTAATATTAAAAACATGAAATTTTGATCACCTACCCAAAAAACAATTATTAAAGTTTGTTGACATTATTTTTAAGTGTCTATTAAAATAATCAATATGATAAATAGAGGTCGCTACTGTGCAAATAATTAAAAGATTTAATTCCTTGATCCTGATGACTCAAACTTTAAACTAAAATTAAGATAGTTAATATTATTTAAAACTTGAAAGACTACTCAATCACTTACCACATTTCACAGTTGGACAACACTGACCAGGAACTGGGACCATTTTACAGCCTGGTAATAACGAACGATATGGACATTTAATGCGTGAACATGTGATTTCCTGATTGACACAACGGCAAGTTTCACATGGATCATCAGATTCAACTTCTCCACTGCCAGTACATTCTGTAACAAAAATGAAACAAATACTTAAAACGTAATAATTTCAGCCAAAGCTAGAGATAAATCAGAAGAAATGGTTACTAAATTTAAAATTATATGTGTATAATTATTTCTAGTTACCTGGTTCAGGTGTAGTTGTTACTTCTGAAAATAAACAACAAAAAATTTTTTAAAGGTTATTACTAAAAGTATACTAAAATAAATTTAATTTTTCAATTACAAGTTTAGTCTTTCAGGATGTGACATTTGAAGAACAGAAGTAACCAATTGAGCTTCAAGCTCTAAATCTTTAGTTTTTGGGAGATTCACTCTGTCACTGCTCTAAACCATAGAATGCACTATTCCCATGTAATGAGATTAGTCGACATATAATAATAATACCCTTTGCGTAGTGAAATGGCAAACTCTACAACTTTTTAAAGTCCATGGATTGTGACCCATCTGTGCCACCTCTGTTGCTCGAATTTCTTTTAAACTACCGAGAAGTGAACCATTCTGCTGTTGTTGTTGCTGTCATTGTTGTGATGATGATGATAACAACAATAGTAGATTAATGAGGAAAAAGGGATTTAGAACTGTCATAACCAGTTAGAGAATAAAAGACCATCAAAGAATTTGAAGCAACTAAACCATATATAATAACAGTAAGTGAAAATGAACCACCCCAGGGCATTGGTAATCTTACACAGAGACAGAAATAACTAAGTGTATTTTGCATTGACATTTGTATAATTAATGAAATGAAATTTATCAGACAATCAATGAATAAACTTAATATCATTCAAAAAAGAAAGTAGAGAGAGTCTAAAAAGATAATATGAAAGAAAAGTAGCTACTGGACCAAGAAAAAATGGAGGAAAAAACAAAACAAAACAGAAATTGGAAATTATAAAACTTATACACTTTCTTTAATCCCTTTTTACAAAGCAATCAAATAAAATGTATTCCTTGATATTTTCATACAGTTTCAACTAACCGACAATCTTCATCAAACTTGAATGGAACTCTTTTGAAGATTGGTGATCAGTTGAAACTGTAAGAAATACATTTTATTTGATTGCATTGTAAAAACTCATTAAAGGCGTATAAATGGTATTATATAAATAGATACAAATCAAAGCATAAGTTTAAAAAAAAGTTGTGGAAGAATATAACAGTAAAAGATCTCTAATAGTAATATAGTATAGAAAGAGGCAAAACAAAAATATTGAGCAAAATATGTCAAAGAATGGGAAAAGTAATGATCAAATAAATAAAAAATTACCAATAGACAAAAAAAATATTGCATATAGGAAGGATATGCTGAAAAAGCAAATAATAAAAACATATGTAAGAATAGAAATTAAGAGATCTTATAATGAATGACTGAGAAAGTTTTATAAAATTGATTGGATATATAGATTAACAGAAAGTGATTATTTATATTCATAAACTCCAGATATGACTTGTTCGTGTGACTATCTGATCTAAAACCATCACTGAACATTTCTGTTATTGCAGCTATCTTCACCAATCTATAATATAGTATAATTAAGATTATACTTATATAACTATTTTCTTATGTTGCACAACAGAAAATTGTTAGCGCTTTGATACTGTGATAATAAAAATGGCCTCTTCTTTTATGAGGATTATTCAACATGTTGCTTAAACTAAATGCTTGTTGTAGGCATCTTTTACTTCATGTAATGGCCCTTTGTTTTATTACAGTAAATGCGACCACAATTAAAGAGACATCATGTTACCCAACTCAATAGTTTCTAAATGGAAAATACTTTAAAAGGCTTGGAATGGAATGTTTAACATTTGCTACCTTCTAATTATTGATTATACATGAATAAGATACACCATATCTTTGTTACCATATTATGAAAACATTACTAGAATACTCTTAATTTATTAACTTATTATAGACCCTATTTATTGTTAAATACTAATATTTGAAGTTTAAATAAATTGAGAAATAATATGTTGAATACATGGTATCTACAAAAGTTAATCTAGCAAATAAGGAAGTTATTTTGGTTGGTAAAAAACGTGTTCGTCATATAAATGCAGAAAACAAATGGATTAGAAAAATAATTAATAAATTGAACCATATACTCAATTAAATAAAAGCAAACCTGATAATACATGAATTGATCAGTCTATCTCTAAAGAACAATTCTCACAGACACAAAAATTTCAAATAGACAAGCTGCAATATTTGCTCTTCAAAGAGGCCATCAGAACCAGTGATAAACTATGGTGAGAAACTTAAGCCATGAGATTCTGCTTCTGAAAGATGTACAACAAGAGATAAAGATTTAAGTAGGGTAGGGTCAAAATCAGCAGTTACTCTGCACCTACATGGCAACTATAATGTTTATAAGGGAATATGCAACTTTTATTTTGTATATAGTTATTTACTATACATATATTGCAATTTTCCTCCATACGTTATATATATGTTGAATCTGTAAGTGTTATTATTCATCATAACTGTAGATAAGACATGTCTGTTTTTAAATCACACAACCTCCACATTAATCATTTAATTATCCAATAAGTAGAAAGGAGTCAAATGGCTTTATTGCTCAAGAGTTCATAAGAACCCAAATTAATCAGAGGACCTCTCTAAAATTATCAGTTCATCATTACATTAACAAGGAGAAATTACTTTTGGGAAATCTGTTCTTCAAATATACAATTTTCAGTTACTTATACTACCATAAAATGTAAATAACGGGCATGATTTTAGAAGGTGTGAGTTTTTAATATAATTATAAAAAGAATATTACTTGGAAAAACAAAACACTAATCAAAGAAAAGTCAAGATATTATTATGTGAAATATTTAAATGAATTTTAGAGCATAATAAAAGCTCTTACCACATACTTCCTTAGCACAGCATTCACCGGGAACAGGAACAAGTTTACAGTTAGGCCTTGCTTGAGGACATCTTACTCTATTACAGATCTTTCTTCCATTTGAACAGCGACAGTCTTGGCACTTATCAGGGGATTGAATAATACCGTTGCCTTCACATTCTGTTAAAAAAATTATTTATATAATCATTAATAATTAAAGTTTACAATGTAGCAGATATATATAAATTTTTTTTTGATGTGAGATGTTAAACAATGTAGTATTTTTTTTCTATTTTAAGGAGTTACCTCAGAAAGTGTCTGTATATAATAAGCAAAAAATTTTGTGCACTACGTGCGTGTATCCTTGAAGTGGTTAAAGGTAAGACTAAATAAAGTATTAAATCCAATCAAAGATGTATGCAAATAAGTACACTATGTTATTAAACCCAGGCTAGAGATAAATGCAAATGGAACAGTATGTAGGGAAGATAGTTTTGATAAATTAGCCTATTCCAGCTATATTCTAAATAAGACAAAATCAAAAATATATGTTATTAAATACCTTAATTAAAAAATGCAACTTTGAAATATATAATAACTAAGTTAACACACCTTGAATCAGAAGTAAATAAATTTAAATAGATATCAACTACAATTATTATATGGAATATATTTTATGTTTACAACTGCCATACTACATAAAAGATTTGACCAATCACTCTGCAATAGGCATGCGTTTCAGGAATAACTTTCCTCATCAGTTATCTTGAAGCATTGCGAACGATTTCTGCAAATGTAACGACCATTAGAAGTAAGCAATTATAGTGCTAAATATTCATGCTTTACCCCAAAGTTAGCCACCAATATATTATTTATACAACACTAGAGGCTTTTATATTTACATGCATTATTGGTTGCATTATTCTCAAAGTGCACGCTACAGAGCGATTTTTGTCAGTTTTTCAATAAAGTATAGTAGCTGTATTAATTTAAAAAGGGGTATTATACATAATGATTTGGCCTGAAATTTCATCAAATCTATTTAAATTAAGAATATGGTAAATTTTGCTATATGTTTCATCCAAATGTCTAATCTGGTGTTTTTTTAAAAGCTTCAAATAATAGAAAATTCTTGAATCCTCGAATAATTATCAAAAAGGTATGACCATACCCATATAGCTTTTGTATAGTTTCCCAATAAAATCAAAAGTACCGATACTTAACTTGCAAATGAGGATAGCAAAACTGTAAATACTGAACTCACTTAAGATCTATATAGCTGGACAAACAACTTGGCCAGGTCCAAACCTATAGAGTAGTGAAACCTTCAAACTTTTTGTTACACAATCTACTATTAGAAATATTATATGTTGATCGGTGAGCCATAAAAAAAATTGTTGAAGTCTGTTGACATTATTTTCTGATGTTCAATGAAATAATAAATGTGTCAGATAGACATTGTTACTGTACAAATAATTAAAATATTTAGTTCCTTGATACTGACAAGTCAAACTTTAAATTACAATGAAAACATTTAAAATTATTTTAAAACTTGAAAGAGTACACAATCACTTACCACATTTCACAGTTGGACAACACTGACCAGGAGTTGGGACCAATTTACAACCTGGTAATAATGAGCGATATGGGCATTTAATGCGTGAACATGTGACTTCTTGATTGACACAACGGCAAGCTTCACATGGATCGTCAGATTCAACTTCTCCATTTCCAGTACATTCTGTAACAAAAATGAAGCAAATACTTAAAATATAATAATTTCAACCAATCCTAGAGATATATCAGAAGAAATTGTCGCTAAATTTAAAATTATTTTTATAATTATTTTTAATTACCTGGTTCAGGTGTAGTCGTTATTTCTGAAAATAAGCAAAAAAAAAATATATTTTTTTAAATATTACAATTAAAAGTACATTGAAATAAATTTATTTATTTTTTATTAAAACTTATTTGTTATTTAGAGGGTCATGTGACATTTGAACAACAAAAATGACAAACTGAACTTTGATCTATAGATCTTTAACTTTGAATTCTTCACTCTATTGGTGTTCTAGACTGCATAGTGGAAATATTTTTTTTAACATTGTTGTCATGTAATGAGAATGGTTAGCAGATAATAATAAAGCCATGCATAGTGGAATAGTCAACTTTAGAGCTTAAAATCTATAGATTGTGACCCACATCTGTCACTCCTGGTGTTCGAATTTCTTATAAACTACTGAGCAACAAATCACTCTGCTATTGTTATCATGATAATGACAATAACAACAATGATAAAAATAAGTTAATAAGTATAACAAAAGAGATCCAGAGATGGCACAGTCAGTTAAAGATAAAAGACTGTTAAAAAAATTGTATAAAGCAGTCAAACCAAAAATGCATAATAGCAAAAAGTGAAAATCTATCATTAGAGAACGTTGGTAATCTTATACATAAAGAGAAATAACTAAGTGTGAACACTTTTATTGTTAATACAATTAAATTTGTGAAACAAGTAATGAATAATCTTAACACCATTCAAAGGAGACAAAAAAGATAATATGAAACAAAATGAACTACTGGACTGAAAAGAAATGGAGAAAATAATAAAAAGATATCAGCAATTTGTTATAGAAATAAAGTTTAAAAGAAAGTTGTGGAAAAATATAACAGTAAAGGATAACTAATAATAACAGAAACAAAAATGAATACTGAGAAAAATATGTCAAAGGATGAGAAAAGTAATGATGAAATAAATAGCAAATTACCAATAGGCAAAAAAAAAATATTATGTACAAGAAAAAGCAAATATAAAAAGAAAAAGATGTGTGGAAAACAGAAATTTGGAGATGATATGAGAGGTGAGTGAGAAACTTTTACAAAGCTGATTGCACATATAAATTAACTTGAAAGTGCATTAAAGATACTTGAAATCTTTATATGAAGTCCACAAAAGCAGATATTCATCGCCTTTAGATATAATTCATTTGCACAACTATCTGATCTAAAAATCATCAATGAACATTTCTGTTACTGCAGGTTTTTTTTAATAGTTTATTATGTTATATTACAGGAAAGTTTTTAGTGTTTTTATTGTTATGGTAATAAAAACAGTATCTTATTCTATGACAATTGGTCAACATAGTGTTCCAAGTCATGTGTTGGACTTCTGTTTTATTCAGTAATTGCAATCATAGCTAATGATGATAACATACTCAGTTAACTTCTTAATGGCAAATTCTTTGGAGGACCTGGAATAGAATGTATAATTGCCATTTTTCTAATTATTGATTACGGTGGACCCATGATATATGCTGCACTTTGTTCCAAGCCACCTCTCGCATACATCACATATAATAGGTCACATTTTATTGATAAAAATGATTAGAATAAAATATCTATTGTTTATTGATCTTTCACAGACCTTTTTTTTTAAATGTATAGTATGCATATATAAATTAAGATTATAATGTAAATAATTTTTTTTAAAAAAATAATAATAATATAGTTATTAATAATAAATTGAGAGGAGACTTCATATATACTTTACCAAATGTGTATTCATTCATTGAAAAAATAATTATTAAAAAACCCTATTGAACCATAGTTTTTAAATAGTGAAATGTCTGACTTCCATTACAATTTAATATCCTCTGAGCAATATTTTTATGTTCAATAATTTTTTTTGTCTTATAGAAGCATACTAATAGTCTTATTATCAAAAAACTATGATCTCTCTAATTTTTACAAGGATTTTTAAGTTAAGAACTTTAATAAAATGAATAAAAAAATAGTTCATAAAATGAAACAAGATCTTGAAAAAAGTGTATGAAATTAATTTGTTTTATATATATCAATTTTAAATATGTTGTAAAATTTAGTAAAACTTTTAGCATTAACAGAAAATATTTTATTACACAAAAAAAAATGCACATCAAATTCGAAAAAATTATAAAGAAAGAATAAAATATACATGTTTTCAACAAAAATTGATGAAATTTTATTAAAAACCATAATTGTGAACAGAACTCTCTGACAAAAAGATAACTGCTGTCATAATTTAAATTTTTTAAAAAAAAAAAAACGTGATAGTGTATGGCTCTCAGAGATGGAAAAATGGCTGCTCAAGTAATGTGAAATGTATTAAATATGCAAATTTAAAAAAAAGTTTTTTTGATAACATATAATTGAAATTGTGTATATTGATACAGCATAGTTCACAGTTTCATTGCATAAACAAATAGAATATCTTTAATATCATATTATTCACACATAGTTTGAATACTCTTAATCTGCTAATAATTATTATTATTGAGAAATAATACGCTGAATACTTGTACATCTTAAAAATTAATCTGGCAGATATGGAAGGCTATTTTCATTGTTAAAAAACATGTTTGTAACTTTACTGCAGAGAAAAATTAATTAAAAAAATAGTTAATGAATTAAACTGAGTATTTAATTAAATGAAGGCAAGCCCAATAATCTTCCGTTGAACTCTCCTCCTCAAATCTCAGAGTGATTAGTGAATTTGATATCTAAAGAGCAATTGATCCAAAAACATAAAAACTTCAAATAGACGAGCTGAGAAGCTTGCTCTTTGAAGAGACCACAAAAAGCAAAAAAAAAAAAATATGGTGTAAAAACTAACCCATGAAATTCTGCTTATAAAAGATGTAAAACCAAACCCAGAGATTCAAGCAGACTAAGGTCAAAATCAGCAGTTACTATGCATCTACATGGCCAATATAAGGTTTATAAGTGAATATGCAACTTTTATTTTGTATGTAGTTATTTACCATACATATATTGCAATTTTCCTTCATATGTTATATATATGTTGAATCTGTAAATATCATTTTATTTATTAAATTGTGTTATTATTCATACTAACTATAGCTAAGACATGTCTGTTTCTAAATCACATACCTTCTATGATAACCATTTAATTATCCAATAGGAAAAATGAGTTAAATGGCTTTATTGCCCATGAGTTCATATGAATTCAAATTAATCAGAGAATCTTACATTCTAAAATTATCAGTTCATCATTACATTAACAAGGAGAAGTTACTTTTGGGAAATCTGTTCTTCAAAGGTACAATTTTCAGTTACTTATACCACCATAAAATGTAAATAACAGGCATAATTTTAGAATATCTTCATATAAAATAAAAAGAATAATACTGGGAAAAACAAAACAATAATCAAAGAAAGTCAAGATATTATTATGTGAAATATTTAAATGAATTTTAGAGCATGATAAAAGCTCTTACCACATACTTCCTTAGCACAGCATTCACCGGGAACAGGAACAAGCTTACAGTAAGGCCTTGCTTGAGGACATTTTACTCTATTACAGATCTTTCTTCCATTTGAACAGTGACATTCTTGGCACTTATCAGGAGACTGAATAATACCATTGCCTTCACATTCTGTTAAAAAAATTAAATATATATTAAAATAAAAATTTTCACAGGCAACCAATATAAAAGATATATTATCTGGGTTCATATGTATATAATTAATCTTTCTATCGTACTGCCATTTACTGAACTGCATCTAGCATCAAATAGCAGATATGAGCGAGGCAAAATGTTGATACAATAATTGTACACAGATGAACCTAAATAATACATCTTTTATATATATGATTAGATAGATAGTTTTCGCAATAGTTAATTATATTAAATTGTTGCTAAAAAATACAGTACAAAAATCTTTAATATGTGACTTCAAAGAAACAGTCCCCTGTAAAGCGACAGTGCAAAAAAAAGGCACTGCTATCAATTGTCAAATTGCGGAAGTTTAAAAATTTTCCATCTTTTTTTTATCTTCTAAGAACCCATTTACTAACCATATTGAATAGTTAGCTAGTTTGGCTAAGGGTTAGCTGCCTGGAGGGGTAAAAATCCCAAACTTGAAAAAAAATTTAAAATTTATTTCTTTTATTCAAATCCAAGTCATAGACATGGCAGACAGAAACATCGCCCCTGTAGTGCAAGGCCCTTCATGCACATATATATAAATATTTCTGATATAGCAACAGATATTGTGATGCTATAATAAAATGTTAGAAGAATGACAAATCGTGATATCTAATTGTCAGCATTAATCAAGGCTTATTATTCAGTTGTATTACTTTATTTTTATTCTCTTTATCTTCAATCAGAGAAGTTAATATAGTTTTGTGTATCCTTGCAATATCTTCAAATAACTTTTATGTGGACAATGGCAGTGAAACATTGTTATGCTAATAGAAACAATAAGCAAATGTACGCATGACAAACCTGAAACATATGTGTATATTGAAACAGTAAGGTCTGCTTTGCAGATCTTCGTTTCACATTTTCTCACCTATTTCCTACCCTCATACCTTAGTTTGAACCCCAATCTATCGTAGTGTATCTGCAATACGCTTATATACCGAAAATCCCACCTAATTTTAAACCACGAGCACAATGCTCGTATTATATATATATATAACTCATTCCCAAATAAAATAAAATATTATGGATTATGTATATGTTCACATAATTTTGATTTATTAAAAAGTAGGTTATATAAGTCGTAATTGCACACACACTATGATATGCATTTTAAAACTTATCAAAATTATAAATTGTTAAAAGTTATTTTGTTTGAATCTGTTTACAAATATATATTACCATCGTAATATATTTTGATTTAAAATAAAATTCATTAATAAATATTCATTTAGTAAATAGATTCAAATATTGCAATTTAAAAGTAAAATAATTTTCGTTTAATTTAATAAGTCATTCCAAATATTTCTGTTAAAATAAATGGGGGACAATAGTTTAATTAGTTAATATTATATAAGTTTATCTAAAAACAGCAGATGTCCACTTAAGGTTTTCTTTAATTAATAAAAGTAATTTTTAATTAAATCTAGTTTGTAATTCAAATGTCGACAGGGAAATTAACAAAAGAAATTAATTAATGTTGAATTCCTTTAGACATTCGGATAGATTTAATTACAGCTGATAAGTCCGATATATTTTTGTAATGCTCCAGGGCAGTTCTATTGTTAAATTCTACTATAAAAAGGAGGGTTTTCTTTTGTTCTCCATTCTAATGTTTCTAAGAGAAATCATTCTGAGGTCTAATGTTTCTAACCAAAATTATTGTAGTAATTTGTAAATCTTGACATGACGGAGTAGAGCGCAAGAAGGCTATTTCTCTCCGGAATGGTCATATGCTGCCGTAGACCATTGGAAGTTATCACACAAGAAACCCCGGATCTGCTGCTGCTGCCAAAAATATGAACATTTCCAGATTTTGCTGTTAAATTATATAAAAACCTGCCGACCATCAATCTGCCTAAAAATGCTTCTCCAGAGGTAACCCTAAATTAACCAAAGAGCTCTTGTGATAACTAACATGCTATAGCTATTTTAAATTGTTTTCTTATATTTCACATAACGTCATTATGTACTTCTTTAAATATAATCAATATTTTGCTCTCTATCCTTGGGTTAATATTTTCTATTGATTAAGCTTTGTTATTTTATTATGATAATGTGTCAGAATCGTCTTTGATCGAGTGAATTATTCCTTTTGTTGAAAATAAAACGCCGCTATGAAGGCATATTTTAAATTTCTAAATAATTTCCAATTTTATTATCTTGCAACTCTCTCGTTCAAGGGCGATTCTTTTCTTTAATATATAATATAATCACATAGTTTAAAATCTACATGTGTTGATTTTAATCTAATATGAGAGTATGTGCGAGGTCAACGATTAAATGTGTCTCTTAATGCATGATTGCGTATATAAATCTATACTTACTTTTCAAACCCGCAAGCATGCATTTTCCTATTTTAATTACCGTGTTCTACTTAAATTATAAAGTTCATCATTGACGTCGAGAATGTGCGGACTCTTTTAAATGAATTTCTGGGAATTTGATTGGGTATTTCTCTTAATCCAAGTAAAACCCATTCAGTATGTTTTATATACACTAGTCTCGTATTGCTGGTAAATGAATTGGTTGTTGAGACCGCTTTGTTTTACTTTTCCAAGGATTCTTTACACGGCCAAGTCCGTTCTCTTCGCTTATTGCGGTTTCCAGGCAGAGTATGTCCACAAATGACCCACCTGGGAATTAAACGCAATCGTCACCCAGTCGCTAAGTTTCGGCTGTTCATAAAAATACTTTCCTACAGGTTAGCGGCGAGATGCCCTCCGTAATTATTCCGGATCTTCAATATTGTTTTATTTTATATTTATTTTTACAAAGCATCCGTAACTTAAACGTGTCACACCCTCCAACTTTAATAAATTCATTATCAGCAATACTGACCTCCCAATGCAACTTTATTATTATTATTATCAAATAAATGCCTTGATCACATTCCCACTTTGTTGCTTAGTAAGCTTTTATCCGTACTATTCTCAAAATCAATAAATATTTTAGAACACTTAATTTTCAAATATTTTCTTAAACTTGTATAATTGCTCAAAGCACCTGGCACATGTTCCTATCTCATCAAGCACATTATCATAATGCTATTAGCCCGAGGAATAGAATATATCACTTTGCTTTAAAACCGTTTGTCATTTATTGGAATATAATGCCCACACTTATTTAATATGTGTCCCTGTCTCATATAAGCAGACAGTGGCATTATATAAATAATTTATATAAATAAATTTTGTGAAATTATTTAAAACTAAATTTGATCTCTTATTTTATTTGATTCCTATCACTGTCTCGGTCTATATATATATTTTCTGCATTTCTTTTGTAAATCCATAGACATTAATTAGCCACCCAAACTTCTTTTAGTATAGTCTTTTGTTTCTCCCTGACCACCAGGCATCGGTCAAGGGTTATACTAGTAGTGGCATCAGATGCGTTTTCACATAGATGGCGCTGTGAAATTTGGACTTTAGATTCGAACTTAGTATATCTAGAAGGCAACCCCTCCTAGAATGTTCAGTTTCATGTCTGGGGTTTGAATTCTGCAGTGTGTTAGCGAGATAGACGATTCTGACTGTTACAATATATATCAGCATAAAGATTCAGGTGTTTGATATTTCTAGTTCACCTGAAAAGTGAGTTTTTTTGTAATACATTGGAATATTAACATTACAATGTACATTTAAATTAATATTAAAATTTACATTTACTAAAACAATTGTGTAAAAGTAGTTACATAATAAAGTGGAAATAAATTAAAAGATTAATTAAATAATGAGAAAGAACTAAAAAGTAAAATCTGATTACATAGGAATTCAATTGGCAATAACTAATTAACAATTGAATTCTAGAAGGATCTAATGTTTTAAAAAACCTTAATAGAAAATATAAAAATCTTCCAGCTGGATCAAATAAAATAGTTAGATTAGTACAGACAACAAAAGAGAAAAGAAAACTATTTAAGCAGGGGAAAAAATGAAAGCAATGTCCCTGCCTAGTGTTCACACAACTGGGTTGCAGACTGACCTGAAGCAGTGGAA
This sequence comes from Epiperipatus broadwayi, assembly GCA_028023455.1. NCBI lineage: Eukaryota > Metazoa > Onychophora > Udeonychophora > Euonychophora > Peripatidae > Epiperipatus > Epiperipatus broadwayi. The sequence goes on from JAQFVV010006269.1 coordinate 1,857,147, forward strand.
GGAACCAGAAGGGAATTATTTTCAGATTCAGGATCTCGGCTCTTTAAGGTACTCAAGCTGACTAGGATTCAAACAGATCGCCCAAGACATTTGCCAGAATGTTAGGTAAATAGTGACTTTAATTAAGTATTAAGAGTATGATTAAGCAAGGGACTAAAATTTCTCGGTAAGTGTCTAAGGAAGTATGCAGAATGGAGTTGAACTTATATGTATTCATATTATAATCTATGCATAGCGTATAACTATATGTTATAATTCTTCGAAAAACAATACAATAATTAATACAGTAAACTATATTTTAAAAACAAATATCTATTATAGTTTAATAGAAGTACTTTCAACTATCTAAGTAGTCGTTATCAACTATATTCAAATTCTATTATTAAAAACCATTATAAATGTATATAAAAACAATTACGTCATACATCAATTTTCTCACAATTTATTAATTTTTATATTAGCAGCTTATCTATTTATCAAATGCTGCTTTCCATTTCTTATTAATATAGCTTCTTTAATTTTACGTGTATATATCTATATGTGTAACTATATTATTAGGATTATATTGTTCTGTTAATAAAATTAGTTTAGAAATTGATCTGCAGTGGGATTATTTATTTTACTGAGAAGGGTAATAATTTAGAAATCATATTGGTAGTCTTACTCAAGAAAAGGTTAAGATTAAGACATAGCACATGTTCATAGTGAAAGAGGATGGTTTGAGTTTCTGTGCTGGGAGGTGATTGTGATAGAGTGGCTTTGATGAGGAATTGAAAGAAAGTTTGAGTTTTTGCACTGGTAGATGTTTGTGATATAATGAAGTTTATGAGGGATGAAAGAAAGATCTGAATTTCTGTACTGGTGGATAGCAGTAATATGGGTAAAGTTAAGAACAGAGATATACTGATAAAAAAAAAATGACTTAAAATATATTTTCAATGCAATAATTATTCCCTTCCACAAGATGTCAAAAATGGATGGAAACCAGTCCCTATCTTCTATGATAATGATTTAATGAAGGAGTATTGAGCTGCTAATTTGAATGTAGTAATAACTTTGAAAGAGTGAAAAGTATTTGTGAAATGTATGGATGGTTACATTGTGGAAAAGTTAAAGATAGGTTGCATTGATTGAAAGCAAAAAAAAAAAAAAAAACATCTTTAATACATATATTGTAATGATTATAGTTAATAAAAAAATAATAACTAAATTGGATTCGACTTCTAAGAGATACAAAGAAGATACAACAGTTTCAACTTTCAAGATTATCAGGATTTGCCTGGTTTAATCTTTTCATTGTTCCCCTGTTAGGCATTCACTGCCTTTGAAATAAAACCTGAACTCAAAGAATAGGGTTCAAATCCCTTTATTTAATTTATTTATTATAATTTAATTAGAATTTAACATCAATTTATATGTTGCTATACTCAATTCTTCATTAATAATCATATCTATCCTAAACATTATACATCCCTTTTCCATAATCCAAATCACCACAAAACTATCACCAGATATAACATCTCTGCAAGATTGAGGTTTCCATAAGATTCATTATTTTTCAGGACTTAAATAAATAAACTAAAATATTAATCAATATTCAAGAAAATTTATATAACAAAATAAAAATAAAAATTAATTGTAATATAAATATCAATTAACAGTAAAGAAAAGTTACAAGAATACTTGAATTCAAATTCAAAACATCACCTTCATTAAAGGTGTCATATGAAGAGACAATTGCATATATTTTATTACATACTATAATCTATGAGTTTAAATGAACTTTTTATTCATCTACCATTTCTTTTCTTTAATATATGTCTGTATTGTATACAACAAATTAGTAATATGAAACAGTTTACATTTTGAATGAAAACATGAAATAGCGGATTCACATCTATTTATATAAATAAGTAACTGGGTCAGAGATTAAATTTAAAAAAAAAAGAAAGTTAACACTAACTTTGTATACAATCAATAAATGAAAGATATTTCTTTATATAACACTGCAATATTTTTTTCATTAAGTTCTAAAAACATTTACAGATTGTATGGACAAATTATAACTGAGATTTATATTCTAAAAATAATACAGTGAAAATATTTAAATTCAGCAATGACTTTATCAAAAATAGGTTTATATATATATATATCAATAAAAATAATAAATATAACAATAATTAATTATTATATACAGTCTTTCAATCTACAGAAGTACTTTCGGTTAATTCCTTAACCTTTCTCAACTGCCATTTAATTCAAAAAACAAAACAGAAGCAAACGTCATCAACTCAAATACTATATATCCCGAATTTTACTGTCAGCAACTTGTCTATTAATTATATTCAATTTATTTATATTTATTAAAACTGCCTCTTTAATTTTTCTTTTATCTTTTATTATGATTTCTCTCTTCATGAAAAATCTTAACACTTTCAATAGAAAACGTAAATTTATATTTACATATCCTACTTCTGCAGATTGAAAGACTGTATATAATAGTTAATTATCATTATATTTATTATTTTTATTGTTATTACAATAGTTTTTCATTAATGGACATTTTATTTATATTATATATATATATAGGGTGCTAGATATACTAGCTGAACTGAATCTTGTCCATAAAAAAAATAATAATCTAAACATCACATGATTTTCACAACTCACTCTTAACATATGCTTTCAAAAACATTTATTTTTCACCTACTCCAGAACTATTTTCTATAAACCAAATCAATGGACAGCATTTTATCTACACCCCCAGAATGATTTCTGAATTTTGTCTTCATCAGCAATCATTTAGGATTCAAACTTTGAACTAATGCACTCAGGAATCTAAAAGCACCTATAGCTTTTAAATTATCAAGCAGCTAGCATAATATTCAAAAGCCTTCAGATTTTGTTCAAGCTTATTTGTTTGCATAGTTAAATAGATCAGAAACTATATATTTTCGGTACAGTAAGAAAGTTGTTTTGAATTCAAAACCATGGTCAGGGATTTTGAAATTTCACGCCATAAGCTTGAAAGAAATTGAAGATGGCTGCCAAATGTATAATTGTATTAGATCCAAATTTGAATCCTAAGTCTCAACAACAAAACCTGAAGATGTGGATACAATAGTACTACCATCTACTATGCATTGATTGCTCAGGTTTACAGTAGGTGATTCAGAGTAGATTAAAGAGAACTGTTTATAAGGAAATCACTTGTGTTTATTGATATTCGCAGTGAATCCCATATATGAAATCAATAAATGAGCCAATCCTTGTAAAGCGATTATCAAAATTTAGAAGATTTCGTTACTAGCATCAGCTAAGTAACGTAGCAGGATTTGTTAATTACCTTTCACGGAAGCTGTAATAATCTTTTGGTTTTTTTTTTGGAAAATAAAATACTCATCATGACACGCTGAGCTTTGATTATATCATTTCTCTATTTTAAGATCATAAGACGATTTCAACATTTTAAAAAATCTGTATTACATTTGTGATATAAATCAAAAGAAGTGACACCATGAAAGCTCATAGATCTTATCTTGATACATCAATGATATTTTTCTAAGATCTTAAAGGAACCAAATTGGGAAAATTTCTAATGTTCATTCCATATGTTCTTACCATTGTGACTGTTATAATAAATGAATATTGATGATCTGCTTACCAACACCCATTAGTCATTATGATGAATTTATTGCTTTTTTTACCATTAAAATTTCAATTCAAGAAAGATTTAAGATCTTTCTTCTCAGTTTCGTGATACAAATTTTCTTCTCAGTTGCTTGATAATATTAACTGAAATATCAATTAATTTTCTAAAAGTCTTAAAATGTATCCAAGAGATTGTAAAATACCCAGAGAAAGACCACACATGAGATGAGTAGGAAGTTTGCTCATGTGTTACAGAAAAGAAAGGCTAAATATTGGAGGAAGTGGATTAAATTCGGAGAGGCCTTCATCCTGCAATACATCAAAAGTGGCTGAAAATAATGATGGTGATGAATCCCTGACAAAATTTAAATAATTTATATTATAATTATCTAACATTAGTAAAAGAATAGTCTTTGTTATATTTTTACCTAACAATAATTTCACTAATGGCTTTCATTTTCAAGTTCAACATGTATTTATTTAAAAGTTTGGAAATTATAAAAATAAATTAACATTTAATTACAAATTGAGATATGAATCGTGTCTCTAGCTATGTTATTCTGGTAGTCAAATTAATTATCAATTTGATGTCACAGTATAAGTTTAGTGTTATAATCACTTAACTTAGTTTATTTCAACATGTCTACATGCAAATCAATGCAGAATGAGATTTATATTATTAAAAATTTTAATTAAACAATCTAATACCTTTTAAAACTTATTTACTTTTAATTTAAGATGCTTTAACATACTTATTACATATTTAAATGTTGGACTTTTTAATTAAGTTTTTAATCAAATAAATCTCTGATTTTGTCTTGATTAGTGTGTAGCTATGTTGGAATAGGCTAATTTATAAGCAACAATGATATTACATATTCATACTTTGACACCAAGTTCCAATATAAGTTGGGTGGCTGTTATAGTTGTGAGAATTGTTAGCAGTTGGCAAAAGAAGTTATTCTTTAAATGCATATTATACTGCTGAGCAATTTGTCAATTTTTCATGGAATACAACAGCAATTATAAAAAAAAAAAAATTGCACATGTAATTGCAACTGACATCCCTTCAAATTAATCTGCTTAATTCTATAAACTTTTCTACCAGTAAGCTTTCTGAGAGAAATAACACTTCTAAATAATAGCTACTATTGCATAATCAGCAACTGAAATAAAAAAAGAAACTAAAGCCAAGATTCTACACATTCTGCAGATTAGAATTGAAACAAATTTTACGTTGTTTCTCCAAATGGCTTATCTGAATTTTTTTTAAAATTTGCTAAATAATGCCAACTTCCTAAATACTCATATAATTATTGAGTAAATATAACTAATACCCATATAGCTTATTTTTCATTTTCCCAATAAGATAAAAAGGGCCTGCATATAACTTACAAATGAGAATGATAAAATAATAGGAAATGAACTGATTTCAGATCTATATAATTGGGCAATTAGAATGCTGAACTTTTCAAGTCACTCCATTTCATAATTTAATATTAGTAAATATTGTACGTTAACACTTGGTCAAAAGACAATCATTGAAGTCTATTGGTATTATTTTCTACTTCTTGAGAAATATCAATATGATAACCGAGATTACTACTGAACAAATAATTAAAATATTTTGTTCTCTAATATTGATGATTTGAACTTTAACATTTACTGCTATTTTAAGACTTATAAATGATACCCAGTTGCTTACCACACTTCATAGTTGCACAACACTGACCAGGAACTGGGACCATTCTACAACCAGGTAACAAGGTAGGCATCAGGCATTTAACAGGTGAGCATACAATTTCCTGATGAACACAGCGACAAGTTTGACATGGATCGTCAGATTCAACTTCTCCACTGCCAGTACAATCTGTAACGAAATTAAAGCAAATAGTTAAAGTAATAATCTCAAGCTATTTCCAGAAATGTATTAGAAGAAATTATCATAAATTTTAAAATAATTATTATGTATATATAATTATTGTTAGTTACCTGGTTCAGGTGTTGTTGTTGCTTCTGAAAATAAAAAAATAATATAAATATTATAATAACTCATTGAAGTAAATTTGTTTGTTGTTGATAAAATTTATTATTATTTTTTAACAATTAGTCCCATGTGATGAGGGTGTTAGTGAATAAAACTGTGTGACTATGCTGATAATAATAAACTAATAAAGAAAGGCCACATTCTAGAGATGGCATAGAAAATGAGATAATTAAAGATAATCAGAGTATTTGTTTAAAAGCAGCTGAACCAAAGGTATTATACTAGAACTCTGCTATGAGGAAAATCAAAACAAGAAGGTTCAGCCAAACTTCCAGAGGAGATAAGAAATAGACAAGTTTTTGTGATACAAATATACTGTTATTAATCTAAAAAGCCTATTACCGGGGCTTTTTGGATTTGCGAATTTTTCGGATTCAACAATAAATCTTTTTCCTCCTCATTATAAACCCAAACTTGTGAAAAAATGTAAATAAACATAAATTTTACTATCTATAGTGTGTATATATATTTATTAAGATTTTAAAATACAAAATTTGTTTATATCTGCACAAATATTTATGAAGCACAAATTAAATCAATAAATCAAAATAATACTTAGCAATTTTATTCAGCTAATAGATTAGTGGTGTTCAGTTTAATGATAGTTTACATGTATATTACTATTTCGAAGAGAAATAACATTGATAGATTTTCAGGTGTATATGTGCAGAACATTTTGACTTCATCTCTGAAGAAATCATTTGATAACGTATTAATTAATTAATCATTTTGAACTATTTTTTACTATTACTAATGAAATTAAATTTACAAAATGAGCACAGAATAGACCAAATATCATTCAAAAAAAAAGAAAGACAAAAAAAAGGAAACATAAAATAAATGTTAACAATAAATATGCCATGAACTTAAGCAATTATCTCATCTTTGCGCATGGGTTCAATGTAGATGTAATATTCACTCTCTCTATATATATATATATAAAAGATGTATATGAACGGAAAACCTACAAAGACAAGTCAAATGACTATTTAACAGACTTCGTTTGTCATCAGTAGTAGTCACCATTACTTACTTCCTTCTTAACACAATTTCAACAACTTAGTTTTAGAACTATATCATAAATTTCAATGTTCTTTACATTTTCAATGTGTAAATATAAAAAGCACTTATTACTGCCAACAAAAACATCACGTTCTCTTATAAGATTGTTCACATGCTTGTTGTTGGTATTAATCTTCCTCTTCAAAGAGTAGAAAGGGCTTTATTAAGAAACTAAAATATATAGAAGCAGGTGTTAGTTCTACATAGCTATGCTAGTGTGTTAGGCTAACTTTGAAACTTAATGCTTTTTGTAGTAGCTTGGGTTTGAATCTTAATGCTTTTTGTAACTTTCAGATGATTAGCTTGAATAGTTTAAAAAAATAGTGATTTCTAGATGCATAAGTATATTAATTTCAAATTTTGAATACAAGCCTTTACTAATGAATGCAAAAGGCAAAACCTTATTAGTCTGGAAATGAGAATTTCATATCATTTGGCACCCATTCATTACTTAAGCTTATAATAGATGGCTCTAGAATAGGGTGAAGATTTTTTATTAGTATACCATAATCTATTAATAGATTTAAAGTAATTTCTGTAGATGTTTCTTTTTTTAAGTGTAATTTGGGAGGCGTGAGTGACCTGGACAGAAGTAGAGTGGCAACTTCTGGAGATCAAATTCAATGGATCATGGCTCCAGATATCACTTTCATTAATCAAATTTTTTATGAACTTCTAAGCAATAACCCATTTAATTATTATTATTAATTAGTGGTTTGGTTTAGTATATTGCTAGAATAGCAGACTTTGGAGTTCAAAGCCTATAAACTGGAGCTAAATTCCGTCATTTCAACGCCTGAATTTCTTTCAGATTATCAAGCAATGAACGATTTGATATTTGTCCTGTATGATTTAGAGCAATGGTCAGCCATGATGTTCATCATTTTCAGCACTTAAACATCTAAGCAACAAATCATTTGATTAACATTAACATAATTTCTTATCGGATCTAAATTATTTTTTTCTATAAAAGATTAAAACATTATCTCTAACAATCAGCTAGTTAATGAATGTTAAGTGATTGGCTGAAAAGCAAGTTTGTTGACTTTTAAGAGTTTCTTGTATTCAAGCAGTAAGAAACACCAGATTATCATAAAAATTAATTCATCTCTGCTTTCCAAAATTAATTTCTGAAAGCAGATTTACTGATTCTGATGAATCACTTTTCCTATAGTGAATCTGTAAAAAAAATACTTGATTGTTATCAACGGGAGCATAAACTGTTTTTTTTTTGTTTATATTACATAAACATATGTAAGCATTTTCAAGAAGTATCTTAGCTTTCTGAGATTATCCACAAAATGGAGCTTCATACTAGTTTAAAAGATTTTCAAACAAGAAACCTTCTCTTAATTATTGGATGTGTTGTTTTCTAATCTATACACTTATTTAAATTGTTCATTTAAAATGGTTTTCATTAAACTAAAGTGCACCATATGACCTTTTTAAGACAGGATTGATTCTCTATTACTCTAATAAATCAGTATAAGAAGTGTGTAGTCAATTGATTCCAAGTGGCAGTGATAACAGATGCTCATAAACAGTTTCTGGCTAATTGGATCCTACTAGGAAGCACTGCTTTCAGAATAAAAGTTTGCATTTTTTTGTTGATAATTTTATACTCTGACAATATGCTTTATGAAATACTGTATCCATCCATATCTATGATCTTCAACACAGTAAATAAAATGCACACACACACACAGAAATCCATTTAAAAAAATGTAATAGCTATATACTTCTTTGTTTTATTTTTGTTCACTTTGCCTATCCAGTGTGTAGACACACAAGTGTTATATATATATGTGTACACATGTATACCAACTGTATCAGAAATATACAGTTTAAAATATTCCATAAATTTTCTAAAAGTAAAGATTTCTTCAACTGTAACACCAATGACATTAAAATATTGCAAAACCTCAAATTCTAACTGTTAGTCGAGCAAAATGAGTCTCACTTCGTCTGATACCATTAAGAGATTATATGGGAGGCAAGTTTAAACAAGACTCATTATGAGATTGAAATTGTATTTATTGTAGATGTAAATAAAAGCTTATTAGATGTTGCTTAACTTTCCAAGGCAGAAGCATTATATATATATAAATATATATAATAATCAATAAAGCAAGTCATATGTAGCATAACATTGCTTTATAAAAAGCTTGTATTTACACAAATGCAATATAGAAAGTGTACCAATAGCTCAAACAAGCTCTTATTAATAAGTGCGGTAAGAGAAAATATTTAAAATCTCTATCGGAATATTCTTATCCCCAGACCAATTGGTTTCGAGCTTATGGCTCACCTCAGAGATTTTAAATATTTTCTTTTACCACACTTATAAATAAAAGCTTATTTGAGCTATTGCTATGCTCTCTATATTGCATTTTTATAAATATAAATGTATTTTGCTTATACTGATATGTAAGTAGAAGGATAGTCTATAGTCGCCCTCCACAAAACTGATACACCTGACCAGATACATGGGAGAAAGATAAATGATCTCCAATATATGTACTTTGTAAACCAGCACTCACAGTTGGGCCAGGTCATAATCTCCCACACATATATACAATCAATGCTCGGTTTATATAGAATAGTTGGATGGGTGAGAAGATTGAAACTTGTCCAGTAAAATTTAGGGAATTGCTATCTTAATACAAACTGAGCACTGATTATATATATATGTGTGGAAGATTACGATCTGGTCCAACTGATGAGTGCTGGTTCTGCACAAAATATGTATATTGGGGATCATTTATCTTTTTCGCAGGTATGTGGTCATGAGTATCAGTTGCTTGGAATGGCATGGAGGATAAATATAGACTAAAAACTTCGAAGTTCAAATCTCTCTACTTAAAATGTAATTAAAATACATTTTACATATACAGTTTCATAATGTTTGCAAATTTAAGTATCTATGACATAGTTTTGAACCAAATATTCTGGATATTGTTGGGAAAGGAGGGGAGTATTATTATAATGTATTATATTCTGATGACAGTTTTATACAATAACAAGCCTTTGACAATATCTAGTTAAAAGTAATTTCCATGCTGAGTGGTTCAGAACTGATCTTTGCATATAGCTAATTCACTTACCACATTTCATAGATGGGCAGCACTGACCGGGAGCTTTGATCGATCGACATCCTGGTAACAATTTAACAGGGGCACAGGCAATCACAGAACATACAATTTCCTGATTTACACAACGACATGTTTCACAAGGATCATCAGAATGTACTGTTCCAGATCCAGTGCATTCTAAAAACAAACAAAGATGTTAGTTGAGAATGCTGCCCCCAGATGGCGATAGGATGCGGTTTTTTTTGCAAAGATTTTAAAAGCAATATTTTCAAGCAAAAGTTAACAAAATGAATTATGTATTTAATTAATGATATCTATCAAAGTATTTTCTCATTATTATGTACACAATTGATGACATATAGACAGAAGTATAAATGAATAATTTTATAAAACTGACCTGGTTCTTCAGTAGTTGTAGTTTCTTCTGCAAAAATAAAAATAAAAAATTTAAATATCTAACAAACACTCATATATATAGTATATAAGTATGTTATAATGACATATAAGAGCTTTAAGCTGAAATGCTAGTGCAAACATTATACCTACTACCATCTGTAATTGAATAAAATATATTTAAGTTCTATTTTAGCTTAAGATTTTTCTTTTAATAGATAGTATATAATTAACTCAACTAACTATCTAATATTGTCAGAAAATGGATATCTATCTATTCTACAGATAAAGCCAGGATAAAAATTCCTCAAACCCTTAAATGTTAAGCCTAATGAGCAATACCTTCTTTATTTTTCTTGGCTATCAGGAAAGTCTTTGCCCTGAAATGAGTTATTTAAAATGCTGTTTTATTTACAATTTCCTTATTATCATGAGATGCAGGGATGCTTGTGTTTAAAGATGTCATGATAAGACAACTTAATCATGGTGATAAACTTGATTGATCTGACAGTATGTACATAAATTGTCAGAAGAAAACAAACAGTTCCATTGATAGATTCATATTCACATGCATAAAGAATCCCCAAAATTATGCGCTTTTACGCTTGTTAGAGAAGCTATATTTATTTACGCTCAACGTTGTCAAAGCTCCATGACTTCATATTCATAGCTGTGTTCATAAAGAATGTAAAATTTGGAGAAATAATTTAGTACACCAAAAATCCAATAAGTAATTGTAATAAGCATAATCTTAATAATTGTGTTTGATATGTCAGGCATGGTTACAGAGGCATACGTCTTAAAAGACAACATCCATTTTATACTATATTTATGGTTATCAAATGTGCATTGTATGTGTCCTAAGAATATATTAGTAAATGATAATAATAAAAAGTTTTTTTAAATAAAAGACCTGCATGATTTAGACAATGGTAAAATGTCAAACTATTTAAACTCAAGTTCATGACAAATGCTGTTGTTCCATCATTTCTGGTGTTCAAACTTCTTAGAAGCTTCCGAGCAGTAAATCGTTCAATTATTTTTATGGTATATACATATAAAATAATTTATTAAAGTTTTTTTTTGGTTTGTGTTCTAAGTTTATACTCAACATTCTTTATTAGAAGACTTGTAAAATTAAAATTATATTTTATCAGCTGTATAATGTTTAGAGTTTGCCAGAGAAATATAGGTGAAATTCTAAGTTCATCGGGATGTTAGGCTATATTCTAGAACAAAATTATCATAAAGCTGTACTTATCAACATTGAATTTTTCACCCAAAAGTAGGTTCAATATCTAGGCAATATGGTATTGCAACCAAGCAGTAATACTTGAATGGCATTAGCAGAATTTGTAGTCACTGGTTACATTTTAAATGAGATCTACTGATTAAAAAAACCCTTAATAAGTAAACATATATTACAAATGCTTGATAAGCATAAAAATTATAAAGCCATAAAAGCATCAGTAAAGATTGCAATAAATATTGTAAAATAGTAAGTTGATGCTAGGTTCCGAAGATGTGTGATACAGTGATTATGTGTTAACAATCTCAGTGCAACAGTAGATGATTATTCAAACGATTGTGGACTTGGTAAAAGGGTACTTTCTTATTTTCTGTCCTGCCACTGCTAGAGACATAATTTCTGCAAAAATTGCAGAAAATATTCAGAGTAGGGGGCCAAAAAGCAGACGACACAACTTCTGGCCACTAGATGGCGCTGTTCACCGTGCGTATGTTGACATAATTGGTTCTAATAAATATCATAATATCAAAAGTTTCATCACAATAGCAGAGTAAAATGAATTTCTGTCAATCTGTCTTTTCCTCACCAGCAGGTATTCCTACACAAAGCTAATGCACATATATTTTTATACTATACATAAATGTTTTTAAAAAAAAAATTTTTTTCATAAGGATTGGGAGAGTATTACACATTGATAGATATCTTGGGGAGTGGAACTCAATCTTTGCTGAAGTTTACTCTATTTTTTGATATCAACAAATTGCATGTTATACTTTCCACAGAATTGTTTTTTAACTTAAAAAAAAAAAAGATATCCAAAAATCAAATGAAGGTGAACAATTAAATATCATTGGCCTAGGATGATATAAGTTTTGTGGTTCAAATAAGTTGTCTGGATAATCTTCCAAAATTTCCATTGATAAAGAATTTTTTTATCTCAAGCATATGCTATTTTTCCAACATCCAAGAAATCATGGGTCATTTTAACATATTAACATTAAGGCCATCAGAAACTTTCACTTAACTCAAAGATACTGATCTCTGATCTAAAAGCAAGATTAGTCAAATAAAGCAATATAATGCCATCTAGTGAGGTGCACAAAAATCTTAATCATTAGAATGAAATAATTAAAATGAAAAGAATTCACAATATTCCTGATTTAAGCCGAGCATCAACCCATGAGAAAGATATCATAACTGACGTCTCTCATTATATGAACACTTCTCAGAAAAAGCCAAATATAAAGAGAACTAAAAACAATAGACGGACTATCTGTTTAAATGCTGTGATTGCAAATTTTGTTATTAAATCTTGAATATATTTGCAATCAGATATTCATAGATTTAAATTTTTTAATGCAATATGATAAAGAGATTTCTCAATTAATAGATATATATTTATAAATTTTAAATGATCAAATTTCAGTGTTAAAATTTGCCCATAATGTGGCCTTATATATATAAAATTAAAAATAATCAATTTAAAACAAAATTGAAATAGATAACTCAGAGTAAATAAAAATATCATTTAATACATCAATCCGGCTTTCATTCCTTAATGGAACCTTTTCAGGATGTTTCATTTTACATGATCACATGACCAATTACTCTACAGCAACTCCCCCAATAAACATTATTTACATTACATTACAATAAATAAAATTCTTAAAATACCTATATTAAATATAATTAGTAAAATACATATATGTACATAAAAATGATTAAACTTAATACAATCCTTTTTTCCTATAATACTGTATATATATATTTACAAATAATCTAAATAAATAAAAAGACAATGTATATTCAAGAAAATTTAAACAAATGTGTAAACATGGTTAAAGGTAGGTCCAGCACAATTAGGGGGGAAATGGGCATTGTTAGATTGGAAACTTTAGAGTTATAATTTTAAAAATAAAAGGAAGGGATTATTATTATTATTTGTTTTTTTTTACATTATTTGTAAATATATATCTATATTACAGGGAAAAAAGGATTGTATTAAGTTTAAACATTTTTATGTACATATATGTATTTTACTAATTATATTTAATGTATGTATTTTAATAATTATACTTATTGTAATGTAAATAATTTCCATTGGGAGGAGTTACTGTAGGGTAATTGGTCATGTGATTGTGTCAAAAAAACATCTTGAAAAGGTTTCCATCAAGGAATGAAAGCCGGGTTGATGTATAAATAATTTTTTTATTTATAGGGAGTTGTCTGTTTCAATTTTGTTTTAAATTGATTATTTTTAATTTTATATATTTATATAAATGTCAAATATTTGACATCAGCTGAGTCAGGCATCATCCCATATAACTTTCTCCACATCTGTCTGTATTTTAGTTTTTTCTCTTCAACATTACACTTATGTACATAAAAATGATTAAACTTAATACAATCCTTTTTTACCTGTAATATAGATATATATTTACAAATAATGTAAAAAAAAACAACAATAATAATAATCCCTTCCTTTTATTTTTAAAATTATAACTCTAAAGTTTCCAATCTCCATTTCCCCCCTAATTGTGCTGGACCTACCTTTAACCATGTTTACACATTTTTCATTTTTATAACTATCCTTCACAATTTTTTGAATGCATACTTCATAACTCCTCTTCATCTGTGTAATGAATTTAGTGGAGTAATGTTGGAATTATTTACCACATAACAACATGAGGGCAAATAGAAATGGACATCTTTGTATCTGACCAATAGATAGGCACTAATATGAGAAAGCAGGTCTTTTTTGCAAGTTTGTTAAAAAATGACTGTTTGAAACTCTGAATTGTGAATTTTCATAGTAACATATCCGAAATGGGTTGCATCATGAATAAGTTAATATATATAATAAATATATGTAACATGTACTTACATTTACTTATTAAATATATTTGATGTTTTATATGGACATTATATATATATATATATACAGAGTCAGCAACCAATATACTTAATTTTGTATACAGCTCTGTAGCTGTATTACAGTATTATGAATTAGAATATTTAAGTGAACACCTACACATAAAATAAATATAGAGATAAATGGCATTGTAAAATGAAAAAATCAGTCAGAGACTAAGATTATCTATCCCTTCCCTATGAGTTGGGGAAGAAACTTAAACATCTTTTGTCAAATACTGCATTACAATAAACTGTACATTTATAGTTTATCAGGCCACATTTACAATATATACAAACCATTGACTTATGGAGATCTAGACATTTCAAACCTCTACTTTATCTGACAAGCAAAGTTGTTCTTAAAATATACATATAGTGAGAGGTGGGTGGATAGTAGTGACATAATGAATTACAAAATAAAAAAGAGAATCTATAAATTAAAAAAAAAAAGGCTTTTTGCATATTATTGTTCTGCAAAATATAGGTAATTTATTTTATCTCATATTTCAAATCAATATGAAGAGAGGTAGCACATAACTTCACCTTTTGCTTGTTTCTTTTCTTTTATGATGAGCTATTGTTCTTGTATATATATATAATGTATTTTTAGCTTTTTATTAATCTTATTTTATTATTTACTAATTTTTTTTAATATATCGCTATATCTTTAATCATTTTTGAATTTGGTTATTTGCTCATTGCTATATTCCAATTAATTTTCATTAGCAGATTTCAACGTAAAAGATACATTATGAAGGTGAACAACTAATGAAGACTGAAATATTTCCAAGAAATAAATAACCAAATTTAGACAAAATGGGACAAATTAATAACAATTATTAATATATTAAAATTTCTAATGCAAGTCAAATATGTTTACATACTTACCACATTTCACTTGTGGGCAGCAAGCACCACGGACCTTCACCAATCTGCATCCAGGTTGCAAATAGGTTTGCAGACATGTGACAGGGGAACAAACTTTTTTATTATATTCACATCGGCATGTTTCACATTCGTGGTCTGAATGCAGAGGCCCAGATCCACTACATTCTAATTTTTAAAAAAAAAAACAAGATTGTTTTTTTTTTTTAAAAAAGAAAAAAAAAGATGTGTATTTATAAATCAAAATAATTAAATAAAAATTTATTATTGCATTTCTTCATCTGTGCGTTGACTGGTAAATGCATACAAAGACATAACAATTCTGATGCATGTATAGGTTGCATTATGAGTAATAATTATTCTATATTACCCAAAAGAACAAAAACAGCGAAGGAAGTAGAAATGTATATACTGCTAAAAAATCAGAAAGGAAGATATTTTTTATGATATAATATGCAAGCACCGACTACAAATAGCCAATAATAATAATAATAGTCATAGTAGTAGTAACAATAGCACTAATAACAGTAGCACAGACATATGTAAAGCATGGAAGTTCAATATCATACACTTAAAAAATGAAGTAGTAAGAATATAAGCAGAAGTCAATTACTTATAAATATTACAGGCTAAAGGTGACATGATGTACTATAGATATTCATTGCCAGAAATCAACTTTAATAAAAACAGATACTATTAATTTATCTATTTTACACTTACAAAACCTTAATTCTTAATTTCAATTTCTTTTATTCTATTTTTCAAGAATCTTCTTCATTTTTCCATTATTTTATTCCTAATTTCCTTGTTATTTTCCACTCATCCTAAATAAAATGGTTCAGATCTCTTATTATCATAATTTTTTCTCTCATATTTATCCAATAATGTCATCATTTCTTTGCCAAACAATCAACAGATTTTTTTATTGTTTATATCAACTATGAATGAAGATAGATGTCACCACTAACTAATGTTTATACTTTACAATCTACCACATTTACAATAGTAGAATAAAATAGGATTAATGTAATTTTATCCCCCTACAATTGATTCAAAAACCTGACTAACTAAAATATACATCTTGTGAGTTTCCTGTATGGATGTAAAACTTAGACAGTAACTCATTAACTGAATAGATGCTTATACATTTTAGAGTGTGGAGTCTATATATAGAAAGATAAAATATTTCTAAATGTTATTTAAATAAGAATGTAAATTGATATGAATAAATTTAATTTAATAAACAATTATTTTTAAAATTTACTTTAATTCTTCTTCTTTTTGTAACTCACAATCTCATCAGATTTGTATGAAAATAATATCAGAAAATCATTCAAAGACATGTCCAGCTTGAGATAATGGATCAACAATGACATAAACAATCCAAGAGTACTTTGGAAGGGAACTATTCTCAACGAATTCTGAAATCTTGTTATATTATATAAAGAATTTAAATAGAAAGCAGAAGGTTGGGTAGATTAGACAAAGTTTATTACAACTTTATAGTCCACCTGTGAGAACTTTTTAAACTTCTTAAACCACAATTTAAAAAAATGTATAAAAGTAAATGAAAAAGTGTCATAAAATAAAATAAAATAGTCTATAAATAAAATAAATAAATAAAAATATTAATTCATTTTTCCCCCAATAATACATATATAACTTATTTTTAATGTGTTAATTAGTAAACACCTTGTTATGATTTAGCCCAGAAGGAAAGTAAGAGAAATGATAGCTCAAGTTCCTTAATTAATGTTGAACCTTTAATGCTTGAATGCTATAGGATTTCCAGAGCAACCTATCATTTGATTATTAGTTAATCCTTTTAATTCTTCAATGTTATATGACCTTCAGAGCACCTTATCATTTAATTATTGGTTAAATCTTTATGAGAGTAATTAACCATTAAACAGCCAAGTTATTTTGATGTTTAAAGTTCATTTATACTATTTGTAGTTTTACCTGGTTTTACTTTATGTGGAGGCCGGGTAACTGAGAAAAAAAAAGTAAATAATTAAACCTTTTAATTAAATTTTAAAATATAGACATACACACACATATATATCGAGAGCCATAGTCTATTTTTATAGTGTGCTAGCAAGCCAAACATTTGCCCTTTTCTCCCACCATAACCATAATAATAGCTGATTGTTTTTTAAATACAATAATAAATAAATATTGCATCCCTGCTGCTGAAATAAATTTCACAAAAATTCAAATGGTTGAAATGAATTCCAATTGATATAACACAGCAAGCAGTATTTCATCTCTATACTAGTAAATTGGTATCTACATAAGATGTTCCAGAGAATAGGTGACTGATTCTCTCCCCAAGCTGCCTGCTGCGCCATCGCTGAATCAATGCATGTGTTAGGTAGAACATAATTTAGCTATTGACCTAAAATTTTAATGTCCTACTACATACATCTGGAACATGAGTTCCAACATAAAATGTGTTTCAAATATTTGATAGTAGTCTTCAATACTTTCTCTAACATTACAATATCTTTAAAAAAAACCTCAAAAAATCATTCTTGCAATTCACTGCTTTACTCCAATTTTAGTGTGTTATTCCATCATAATTTAACATATGAAATACACTGCCATATTTTATGCCAAAATTCATGATCCTGACACATTAACACCTTAAAATATTTATGGTGAACATCTAACTATGTAATAGGCACACTGATTTGAAAAATGATGGTTCAAGAAGTTTGGAGAGAGAATCAGTCATCTTTTCATTGGGATGCACTGTATAAATATTTGCCTGTTTTTCTATATTACTAATACATGCACGCACAACTCATGAACCCTAACGAATCTTTCAATAATACTATTATTTATAAAAAAAAATTTTGACATGAAATAATGTTTTTCTAACTGTAATCTAACGTTAAATATCGGCTTTTGCATTATTTTTTATTTGTGAATTGTAATTTTTTTTACACAATCTAAATATAAATTAAGTAGTGCAATTAACATAAAATAAAAATTTGCATAAAGATTAAAACTAAGTCTATGAAATAACGTTATTATTTATAGTATTTACAACTCCCCATTCACACAGTTTAAGATAAAGTAAGAGCGCTTCTTTAAGTGTTTTTGGTTATTATGAATGTATCCTCATCTCAACTCCACCACATCGCAATCATCCACCAGCATAAAAATTCATCCATTTTCTCTCACTATATATGCCTTTCATGAATATTCATCCATCTCAGGCAAGGGAGAGACTGATTTTTAATAATATATGGAAGGGTGAATAATTGTTGTATTGGAAAGATATTTTCAAATTTTTTGGGGGTGGGGGCGAGTTGTTCTATTTTATATTGCAGGGGAATCCAATCTTTCAACATCTCTAGGCCACATTAGAAGAAGAATTGATTTGAATCACACATTACACACACAAAAAACTGGTAAGCATATATAAAAAAGATCTATGCATAAATTTTTGTGATATCTGCCACCCACAGGTAAGCAAAAAATCCTCACATGCAGAAGTCAGTTCAGAGGGTCTTTTAAAATCTTGAGCAGGTCCCAGGTTTGAGATCACTAATATTTAAAATGTACTTATTACACAAGGCATTGCAAGGCATCATTTGAAGTGTGAAAATATCTTTAA
Organism: Epiperipatus broadwayi; assembly: GCA_028023455.1. NCBI lineage: Eukaryota > Metazoa > Onychophora > Udeonychophora > Euonychophora > Peripatidae > Epiperipatus > Epiperipatus broadwayi. Next base: position 1,876,064 of record JAQFVV010006269.1, read on the forward strand.
TAATCAAATAAGAAAGCTTACCTAATTTCTAAATAACTTCAACCTAATGTTGCAGTAGCAGGTTGAAATATTATTGATAATCACTGTTTTCCAAGTGACCACAAGTACCTCTAACATTTGATACTGTCAAGGTTATTATCTGCACTTGAAAGATAGCACACTGGAATCTGCGTAATACATAAAACTGAAGCTATTCATGCATAAAAATAGCTACATTTACCCTAGGCTGCATGTGTCCTGCTGGTTGGACATCCCTGTTATACTACATAAGTTAAGAAATCAAATGACATGCATATTCCTGTTGAGAGAGAAAGTGCTTTTATAGTTAATGAAAAAGTGAGGCACTATAATGTGTAGTTATTGACTTGAAGTCAGCTGCTGAAGCAGATAAGTTTGGATGCAAAACTTTGAAATTTTCAGTCTTTTAACTTGAATAGTAAAATGGTTATTGTTTCTAAATTCATAACTGCATTGTTTCCAACTTTGAAACCTGCCTCAATGATGAAGGTAAATGTCAAAAACCAGTCTGAGGCTTTAAATGTGTTAAGACATTTGCTATTACTGATTACTCACTCTTACTATAGATGGTGCTTGAATAGAAAGTTGCTCTTGTTTTATCATACATTATGTAAAATAAAGAATTGAGTGATTTGTTATTAATATTCATTCCTAGCCAGATAATAACAGTAAATAAACTATCAAGGGTATTAAAATATATAGTTAATGAACTGGAGTTGGTTTTATACAACTGTTCAAGAATATTGACTTGGGTTTACGATGTTTTAAATTTCAAGTTTTGGGCACAAATGATAAAAGAAAGCTAAAGACGACTGCTAACTGCTATGCATTGCTTCCAACTTTGAACTCCAAAGTTTCAATAACAAAGACAAAAATCAGTATGAGAGTGGAGATTTGAATGGTCTAAGATTATCTGGTGATCACTGATTATTCAAGCTTATGATAGATGGCGCTGGAATAAAGAGTTGTTTTTGTGTTAAACATAATCTTCACAAAAATACAGTTAACTATTTATTCTATAACTTTATTACTGATTAATGCTAGACATAAAAGAAGAAATTTGAATATTTTATTGTTTATTTGCAATTTTCTATCTAATAATGGTCTTATATTAGAATTTGTCAGTTAAGATAATAAATAGCTTTTTGTACACAATTAAGTTTTTATTCGATTTTAAGAACGATTATGATCTAAAAAGAGAAAAAAAATGCAATGGAAGCTGATACTGAACATTCTAAATGATCGGTATAATTTCAAAAACATTATTAATTCATTGCCCTACATGGTCTAACTACAATGGGAAAGTGTCAGACTCTAGAGGGTGAAGTCCTCAGATCAAATCCAGTTCCAATACTTCCAGCACTGAACTTATAAACTCTCAGGAAATAATGCCATTTGATTCTCGTCTGCATGATTTGGTACAGTGGTAAAGTAGAGACTCTGTAACTCAAAATCCATAAATAATGTCCAGAATTATTGCTTCCTGCAATCAAAGTTCTTATGAAGACCCAAGAAATAAAATCATTCAATTATTTATTTATCATTTAAAACTCAACAAGTAACCAATTATTACTTCACTTTAAAAATCATTTCCTCATAATTAAAGAATATCATTCCGGGAATCTTGTAAAAAAGCTGGAAAAGATTGTAGTGTTTTCCTTCTTTGATACCATATCAGCTACGATGTTTTATTTTTTTTTACATGACAAATGGTAGTCACTGAAATCATTAATTGATATTGTGATCCTAGATGGCATTCCAAGAGACTTCTATTATCAATGTCTGGATAACTAACCCTTACTTAATTGAAAAATCATTTGTTTCTACTCAAATTTTGATATTTAAACTAATATCTTGATATTATCTATAATCTAATACAGTTGAACCTAGACCACTTTGTTTGCACAGCTATATAGCACTGAAATCAGTTCTATAAACATATATATTTTGTTATAGATATTTGCATACAGCGTTGACATTTTATTTGACAGACAGCCATTTCAAATCAAGCACAATATGAAATAATGCTTTATTCTGGCAGTGATGACAACTTCCACAATCGTTTTCTAACTAATTGGTTTTAGTGTGGAAGAGAATGCTTGTGTTTCACCTTCACAATAACCATTTTACTTGGATAGACAACTTGAAAGATTCAAGCTTTTAGTTTTGACTCCCAAGTCAATTTATTTGTCTCCCACATGATATTTATAATGAATTTTTCACAATGTGTAATTACAATCCAATTCAACAGGCTTAATTAGATCCTTAAACTTAATACAGTTGGCAAAGTTGTCAAAATAATGCCATACAGATTTTAGGTAAGAACTTTATCCCCATTTTAAATAAAATTGAGTGTTTCTGATATTAAGATAAAATACTTTTTGTATTTGCAGTATCATTCCTTTTTTATTAAAAATAGCTTGAAAGTAAATTCAGCCTTATTTGATTACATTTCCATTGTATTTAATACAACATCACATGATGTTCATATTTGCTTACTCATATGCTTCCAAAAGCAATTATCTTCACCATACTCTAGAGCCAACTAATGTAAGTTTGAGTAATTAATAGATGTCAGATGATATAATGCCAAAAACTCTATCTCCAGATCTATTTTAGCTTTTTCTTTTGTTAATGAAGATTAGGAAAACTAATGCCTTTGTGATACAGCGGCCATCTTTCACTCCTTTATCTAAAATATATAGAAGCTGACCTGGCATTAAAATTATATAACTATATAATTGAGTTAACGTGGCTTCAAAGCTTAAAGTTTTTTTTTTATTAGTTTGAATAGTATAAAAGAATAAAAAATGACTACTACATGTATAAGTGCATTAGTTCCAACTTTGAATCCTGGTCTTCATCACATGACCACCTCTTCTTATGCTTGTGTATAACTGTTGTTAAAACAGGCAGAAGCTTTCTGGCATCCATTTATTACTCTAGCTTGCTGTGTGTGGCAATACGTAGAGTGAGTTTTGCCTGTTTTAATCCTGGTCTTCACTCATGACAGCAAAAGCCAGAGAGTCGCTGGATATTTTATAGCATTAGGATCACTTGGTGTCCTTTGATTACTTAATCTTACAATATTGCCTGCCCTATAGCAAATTGCCGTGCCTCAAACTTCGGTGAGACCAGAATCTCCTTGTCTATGCGGCTGTCTCAATATATATATTCTTAAAACAAAGCATTAACAGACTCAACGTGTAACTCAGTTTTTGCCCAGCATCGCAGCTCAGCAGGGCACGATTGTGAGCCAAAGGACCCTGTGGTTGTTTGCAGAGAACAACATGACTTAAAAAGAACAGTGAAAGAGGCTTGCTTTATTGCCAGAGACAATCATATCATCAACAGAAAAGACATGTGCTACAATATATCCAAGAAATGGAATACATAAAGTCATTTTCATAAATTTGCATTGCAATTAACTAGTTTCGTTAATTACAACATGACTATGAGGACTACATCCGTGAAAGCGCTCAGCCACACATATACATATTAATTTTATATTACTTTGTATTATTTTAATATATAAAGAATTAAAAAATTCAGCTTTGTGTGTGCATGCGTCATTAGCGCAATCATATTTATACAATATAGGACTATAGATTAGGGTGAAATAACTGTTCAGCTGTGTTTAACATTTGCTCAGAAAAAAGAATATAAATATTTAAAAGGATATAATTAATATTTAAGCGTATTTAAGCAAAACGGCAATTTTAGAAAATTACTCACCCATAGTAGTCTCAGGTAAAGTTGTAGATTCTGCAAAAAATGAATTAATTTTATCATGCACATGTGTGTATATGTGAATATTAAGCAAAAAACCTATTTCATGGAATTAACAAATCCATGAAATAAGTTTATATTCTTATTGTCACATATTTGATAAGATGTAAAATTATTTACATGCTCATTAAAATAATATTAAACTAAATACACCAATTTACGATTAAACCATCAATCAAAATTAAATTAAAAATCCGTTAATAATAGTTTCTTGCCAAGGAAGACTTTTTAAATGCAAAGTAACACAAACACTAAACTAATATATATTATCTTCCCATAATTCCAACTCATATTCTGATTACCATTAATTATCAAAAAAACTTTTACATACATTAGTAACTTCAGAATGATAAATCTTTATTAGAAAAAATACTTTGGTTTTTCTCTTTATTCTTTTAATAATATTTATGATTCTGAAATAACTTATTTAAAAGTTGTTTTTTTTTAAATTAAAAAAAAAATAGAAATCTGAGTTGGAATTAAAAGAATATTTCTTTTGTATTGTGTTACTTTGCACTTGAAAAGTCTACTTTGATGGAAAATCCATTAGTAGTGAATTTGTATTTTAATTTTCGTTAGTGATTTAGTTTTGAATTGATTACTTGGTATATATATAATAATAAAGTCATTAATAAATGAGTATGGGATAATTTTATATATTTGAGATTATGACTTATACCACTATACCAGGGTGGGCAACTGTTTTGGCTCAGGGGCCACTTTATGAAAGTGGAGGTTAGCAGAGGGCCGCTGTAGAGGATCACTTTGTGGAAGGGGAGGTTAGCGGAAAGTCGAACCTTTTTTTTTTTGATACAATAAACACACTGCTTTATTCCTTATATTACCAAAGAAATATTTATTTGTCCATTCATTAAACACACGACATTCGTCACGGATTTTATGTTTTTTCGGAGAGTTCACAGTTTCACTAAAGTTGGAAATTTGTATATTTACTGTTGCAAAGACAAAAAAAAAAAAGAAAGACAAAATTGAAATTAACCAGATCAACTGGAAAAGCACTGCACATCATATCTACACTGCACGTGTATTGATGTGGCCATCCTAGTGGAAAATATGAGACGAATCTTCAATCGCACATGGGAAGGAAATCTCGGTTCAAGGCAGATTTTTCTGACTGTCTTGGTGGGTTGCAAAAAAACTCTTAGCAGGCTGCATGTGGCCCGTGGGCTGCTATTTTCCCATCCCTGCACTATACAATAAATATTTTAAAATACACTCCATTCCAGCATAAGACAATAATTAACAAAAAAAGAGCAGCTGTCTATTGTTATGTCTCATGTATTAATATAGAGCTTTATCTCCAACACATAAGTTAGAAAAAATGAGTACTTAAATCAAATGTGCAACATATCTAAATAAATTTCAAATGGATTTCTTTCAATAGTTGATATGCCTGAGAAATTTTTTTTCAATTTAAACATTCTTTCTTACCTGTTTGGGACAAACCACTATATTAATAAATGAGGCACAAGAATAGACAACTGCTCTTTTCTTGTTATATTATTGCCTTATGCTGGGTTAGAGAGTATTTCAAAATTTTTATTGAATAGGGGTATGAGTCTTAATCTCGAATATCATATACATATCAAATCACACACACATATACATATAAATGTAATATGAAATGAAATATGATAATTAAAATATTCTAAAATAACACTACAAAATTTGAATATATTTATATAAAATTAAACATAAAATCTTCACTATAGCCAGCTTACAGCATTTTGCGCCATCTTGAGTAAAATGCTGTAAGCTATCTATAGAGAAAATTTTATGTTTAATTTTATATAGGCATAAAGAAATTTTGTAGTGTTATTTTAGAATATATTAATATACATATATGAGTGTTTTTCAAGGATTTTGTAGATGATGAAATATTATAAAAAATGGGAATTCCATTTTTAATTGTGGGTAAAATGAGCAGCCACAATCTTTCAAAAGAAACAGGTTACCCTTTTTTTTATATATAGCAAATCTTTTGATTATATTATAACACTTAACATTTTCTATTCCTCAGCCTGCATAATTATTTTTTAATTAGATTTTGCATGAAAGATCGTGGCTCTAGATTTTAATTACAATTAACATGGAATTCCCATTTATTATATTTCATATATATATAGGAAGTTGTTAAGATATTTTGACAGCTGTTTATTCTCAAATTAAAGTGTCAGAAATTAAAACAATTGATGTGATGAATTGTTTAAAAATGGATGATTTTTGGATTTTTGTGGAAAGTGATGTGGGTAATGGAAATTGAAAGACAAATTGAGCAAATTCTGTTTAACAATAAAAAAAAAATGAATATAATGCTATAATACAGGATTTTGAAAACTACAGTCACTAAGAATCTAATAATGTGAACTAATTTTATGCTTCTTGGACTTTTTCATTGGCATCTCTCAAGAGAATCTTTTTCAAGATTCTTGGAATGTTGCATTTTAAAATCAAATCACCAATGGCAACTAATTATTTTCTCAGGCAGCGGCATACTGTGCTTCTTATAATTTTTCTGATATTTTGTGTTGGGTGGAACTTCTAGTTCAAGAATTATTCATTAGTTTAATGTGTCATCCAATTACTTCCCAGAAGGCTGAACTCTTTCAACTTTGAACAAATATTTTTCTGATCAAGAAGATTTTAAAAAGACAATCGGAATTTTCCAATACTGTTTATCCATTGTAATCATTATGGAATTTTTTTATATGGCGCTAAATTAAAAATAATGTGGGTCAAACTATGATCTGATGATGCATCTAAAGTAAGCTGAAATTCTTTTAACCATTCATTTAATTTCCAGAAGGAAATTAATGAAATTTAAGTATTATCTTGACATAACTCGGACTCATGCATTAAATCATTCTAAATTTCATACAAACATATATTTTTTAATGGCACTAAATTATTTCAAATTATCTTAGTATGCAAAATTTCATTTAATAGCTGATGTAAAAATAATTTATGAACAGTATATATATATAGGTACTATTAATTCTCATCCACGAGTATTTCTTCAGCAAATAGTTTAACACATTAAAAAAACATTATATTTTTGTAGATAAAAAAAGAACAATTGACTTTTTATGATCTCTTGCTCACAAAAATTGAAAACCATGAATACTTCTCAAGAATGATCACGATTTTAACTAATGAAAACAACAAGTGAATAATTTAAACAGAATCAGGTTGGATTGTACTGCCACCTAGTGATACTTATAATGAAACTGATATTCTTGTTACAATTTTTCTATTTTCAATTGTAACTTATTTCGTGAGTTTCTTCACACACACGCATATATAATATTTTAAAATAAGTTTTGTTGCACCATAAAAATGAGAAAAAAACCTGAATAACAATAAAAATATAATCAACTATACTTATAAATAGGGATAAACAAATGCAAATAAAGCAATTGTTTTAACAGAAGAACAAATAATTAAACTGCAAAAAAAAAAAAAAACCTACTATAGTGACAACTATCTTTACTCATAGAACTGAATAGTCAATGAATACTAAATGGCAGAGCTGTAACTGATTTAGGTCTTCATTTAATCAGGATAAATTGTTAAATAAAGATTTTCACCCATTCAGTAGTCTTTTATAAAACGCTAACCATAACCGATTGATCAAAACAGTCTAAGGATTTGAACACAAGCTACCCATGAAAGCAAAAAGGGATTTCAAAGTGTGTTGTTCCAATTAAGAATTCTGATAGTATGGCAACATTTTGTTTGTAATATTTATGTCTAGTTCTTTTACAGACTGCGTACCTCTCTTTAATCTCTCTCTATACCAATTTTAATTAACTGAATTAAAATTACATTAGTGACCAATAACCAAATCATATGAATGAAGACAGAGATTATTACTAATTATTGTATAGTAATGACCTATATCTTCTCACATTTCTATACAAGTAATAAATCAGTGAAGTGTAGATAGCAATAGAATCAAGGATTATATCCAATGATTCATTATCTACCGGAGACTTTAATGAATATAGATGTCACTATAGTACTGAGGACAAGATATAAGATTAAAGACAAATTACATGATACTTCATTTGCTATTTTAAATTCTATTTAATTAAAGTTATAAATTTTCCATATTTACCACATCGCATTTCTGCACAGCATGCACCTGAAGGCTTCACCATTGTGCAGCCAGGTTGTAAGTATGGTTGTTCACATATAACATCAGAACAAACTATTTTTCCATATTCACAACGACATGTTTTACATGTTTCTTTTGATTTAACTGGGCCTGTTCCAATACATTCTATTAAAAAAAAATAAAAAATCAACAAAGTAATAAATTAACTTAAAATTTATTTTACATTCTAAACAAGGGATTTATTTTTTAAGATTTATGATATAAAACATCTGTACAATATGTTAATTTATGAGAATAAAGAATTAGCACCCAAACAAATCTAAAATAGAAAATCCTATAACATTAAAATATTAAACTAAAATATTCTAACAATCATGGTTTCATCTATTAATAAATGGACCTTCTCAAGTAAAATTCAACTAGACACAAACAATATACAGAAAACAAAATAGCCTTCCCATAATTCACTTCAAAAAACAACCATTTTTAATATCAAAGAATGTTTTCATAATATTGATGTTCTCAGATTCCAGAAGTTTTATCATCAAAATTCCTTTGATTCTTCTTTTTGTTTTTCTCATAAAAGATAATCTCTGCATGGACAGTATTTTATTATCTATATTCAGTTCATGAACATACAAAGCTGAGCTATGATACCTATTTTTATCTCTACTCTTACAAACTTTCTCTTTTATAAAGAATAATTTACTTTGACCTACATAAATTTTATGACAACTGCAAAGAATGTGATTAACTGTACCAGGAATAAATTTACTATGACTGTTTTGAATTATTTAATAATAAATTTAAATCCAATACCTTTCTTCCAGGCCACTTTCATATAGCTATTTTTATAAACCAATCTACAATTTGATAACTTAAATGGTAAAAAAATGAAATCTTTATTCTCACTACTAATTAAATTTTTATTAATATTAGGTTTATAGATATTTTTATTAAATGTAATATTTCTAATAAATTCTTGATTATAATCTATATCAGTATAATCAGAAGCAATTGACCTCCTCTGAATATAAGCATTATTTTCAAAATTACTAAGCCTTCTATTCCTATAACAAAAACTCAATAAGAAATTTTCTTATGAGTAAAAGATTGATAACTATCTGACCTTATACTATTTCTTGAATTTTTGTTTAATAAAATGACTACAAAATAAATTATTATCTTATCAAAATTTTAATTTAATAAACTCAAAATCCCCCCCCCCAGTCAATATTCAAATCAAAAGTATTCACGCTATCAAAAAAATTCTCTGAATAACAAACAATCATCAAAATAAAAAATCAGAGTTTCTCAACGGCTGATTTGCAGAAAAATTTTACCATGCAAAATATTCTTAATTTGATAATTACAAAATAATTTTTAAAACTAATTTTCAATATTTCTTGTGCTCATTATTCTGCGAGTTTTTTTTTTGTAATTTCATTGTACGAATAGTAAATACTTGAGTAGTTTTTTGTATTAACTGCGACGTTTTTTTTTGTAATTTTATTGTACGAATAGTAATACTTGAGTAGTTTTTTGTATTAACTGCGACATTATGTCAATGACAAATGGGTAAAAAAAAACATCATGCATTTCAGGAATCGAACCAATAATATATATATAATGTCTCAGATAAATAAAAAAAAATAAGATAATTTATTTTAATTATTGTGGAAATTTTTTTCTGGAATCTAAGCAGTCTGCAGAGAGATAAAGATTAAGACTCACTGCATTTGATACAAATATCGTAGAAAAAAATAAACTTATAGATAAACTAATACTGGATCTCAAAAATGAAAAATACATCATGAATTAGTGTTTCAATTAAAAGAATAAATATTTAATTTGAGTTCACCATTTTGCCATTCAAGCTAGTAGAACAATAATGATGATGATAACAATAACAGTACAATAATTGTTTAATGCTCAGGGGTTTCTAAAAAGTTCCAACTACTAGAAGTGACAGAACTGAGCTACAATCCATAAGACCATGATCTAATCAGCCAACTATCCCTGCACAAAACTTATCTTCAAATAAGACGAGGATTATATAAACTAACTCAATAATCAATTGAAAACATGTGTGGAGATTTAACAGAGAATACAGCAGATTGAAGAAGAGTATGGTGTAGCTAAAAACAGATATATCCTATATACGCAAGTGGAAATGTTTGTTTAAATTATTTAGGTTTCTTTTTATATAATAATAGTTACAGCTATCGACTGCTTTCTAATGTTGCTGAAAATAAGCTAATATTTTGCCCTGATGCTTTTTGAATCAATGGTGGGGAATGAATGGTCATTTTGTGAAAACTTACAATTTATATGGAATTGAGAACTATACTCATTATATTTGGATTGTAAAAAGTTTTCTTGCATTCTAATAAAAAAGGTAACTTCATTAAAGCTTATCTTCGAACACTTTACTACGTCTTTTAATGAAAATTGCTTCTAGGCAAAACTATGGTTCACTTTATCACTGTCAAAGGTTTAAGACGTTGTTTAGTCATAAACTATCTCAATTTCATCTTTTTTAATCAAATATAATAGATATTGCAATTAAACTATGTAGAAATCTGGACTTTTATAGATTATGATATGTTGAATTACTGATATACTCGTTTGGGATTGTAAATAGTATTAAACTAAATTATTGATAGATTCCATATTTCTTCAGAAGTTATAACAGCAACAAATCATTAAACATCTAGCTTAAAGAATATAATAAGAACTACTCTGCAATCTAGGGCCACCTAGTATAAACTTGAATAATTAATAAAAACAATGTACCTAATATATATCTAAGCATAGTATTTAAATTCCCATCATCAGATTGGTTCCTGGCCTTTGCCTTTATCAATGAAGTTTGGGATTCAAAGTTGGAAAGAATGCAGAGATATATCCAACACTTACCTTTATTTTACCTGTCATGCTCTATGTGGTATTTTGTAAAAATTGCATACAAGTTTGTGCACTCCAGAAAAATTATAATTTATTACAGATTGTTTTTAGATCGCGCACTGATAACTGAGGAATTTAATTAATACATTAACATAATGGCAATCGATAATTCCAAAAAATATTTGCGGATTGCAAATATTTCTAGATAAGAGACCTTGCCTTATTGGACAATGTAATTAATTGCTGCGGTTATCAGAAAGCTATAAGAAGACTGGGTAACAACTACGGAGGGCAGTTATTTGAGTACAACTCCAGTAGATGTCTGTTTAATTTGGGTAGAGATATCTCGCGTCAGTGCTTGCGGTTGATGACCAGCGCCCAGTGGAAATGTAGTCCACGGGTGTAGCTGAAAGAGCCCACAGAGATGGGGAGACCGTAGCCTAAGGAAACCGTCCGGATATCAGCTGAATAAAGAGTTGATTTTCCAGCAGTTTTCAAGTAGATATTGAGAGCATCCGTTGCAAGAGAACAGCGTGGGAATTGCGAATTACCCTCGTTGAGAAAGAAGAGATCAACATAGTGAATACAGAGTGTATTCAGTGAATTCGAGCAGAGCATTTGTTGCAAGAGAACAGCATGGGAATTGCGAATTACCCTCGTTGAGAAAGAAGAGAAGTTAGACGTAGAAACTATACGTTCAGAATTATGGTGCGAGTATTCGTTATCGTGTGTACATAGTGTACTTTTCTAACACAGCTCAGCGGTAATCAGAACTTTGTATAAACTGTAAATTAGTGAGCATTGAACTGTTTTGAGAATTAAACTAACTAGTTCGCAAATTAACTTTTGTGTGCAGTAATTAAAGAAACAATACACTGCACTCTAAATTTGAAATTCTAATAGGGTTAAAAAAACTGCTTGAACAATTGTGTAGATCTTAAACCAGTTCAACAGCCCAATATTTTAGTACCTTTGATTCTTCATTAACTGTAGACATTCTTCAATCAAATTGGCTTGGGTTCAAAACGTTAGATTGATTTGAATTTCAAATTTTTAGGTTGATAAAAAGAAATTGGAGTACGAGATTACTACTGGATGTGTTTCTGCATTTCTTCCCATTTTGAATGTCAGGCCTCAATAATAAAGATAAAAACCAAAAAGTGGTCAGAGGATGGAAATTTAAATGTATAATCACTAATTACTCAAGCTTACATTAGATGGCATTACAGTAGAGATCTGTTTTTGTCTTAAGAAAAAATAACTGAAAAATTCTCTCTCAAAAAAAAACATTGGAATAAGGTGCCTAATTTTTGTTTTAATTAAGTCCCCTTACTTACCTACTTAGTATTTATTTCTACAAATGCAGATGATATTGAAATCAAACTGAGAGAGTGCAAACCTGGACAGACAAGTAAAGAAGAGAGTGGAACCGCTCTTTTCTTGTTAAATTCTCTGTCCCAGTATTTGAGATCTGATTGGCTAAATGCTTGAGAGGTTTGCACTCTCTCAGTTTGATTACCCACTTAGGGAAATTTGTTTGCAGCGATATTTAACACACAAAAGCAATCCCCCTTACTTAACCAGTTAATGAATCTTGTTTGCAGCAATATTTAAAACATAAGATTTATAGGTATTTTTACCATTAAATGATCACACTGTTCATCAGCTTCAGTTGGAAGACAATTAAAGAAATTTCCACTAAACAGCATCTGTTTTACTCTGATTTTAATAAAATAACTACAGAATAAAACTTTTTGAAAACACATTGCATACTGATTGCATTTGTTAAATATTAGCGATGACTTCTGAAATTAAACTGTCCTTCCATTTTCTTTATATACAAGAGAAGTACCAGTCAAGGATTAATAGCACTCGTTCTCATTGAACACAAAATCTTCCCAAATAATGTTTATTGTGAGGTCTAATAGTAGGCCACGATATTTCACTTATATCAGTAAGCATTATATGCATATATATCATGGAAGACCTTATGCTGCAGAGTAATCAAATCCATTCACCATGCCTACTATTGAATTCAAATATAGGCTTGGTTAATTCCATTTACTATTTTTTTTCCAGATAATGATCTACAGCCAACCCAACTAAACACCCATTTTTGGTCAGCCCATAGATATCTAATTTTCTTAGATAAAGAGTAAAATATAAACAACAATATCAAAAGACTCTTTAGTACATCTAATTTAGTGCAAATGCATTATTTTATTGTATTCAAATTTCTAAAATAATTAACAGTTTCGGTGATCCAACAGACTTTTTCAGAGCAATTTTCAAAACTTAAAAAAAAAAAAAGTGGAAAATTACTATTCGGAAATTTGATACATCTGGAATTAATGTTTTTTCCTTTTTCCTAAAAATACTATTAGAGAAGTCTTTATCCTGTGATGAGACATTTAAAGGCCCACATACATTATTTTATTGTTAGTAAACATATAACGTAAATGCAGCTTTATAGATTAAAAAAAAAACACCACATTTTCTTTAAGAATAAAGAAATGAAGACTTTGGAAGAATTGTTAAGAGGAAAAATTTGCATATTTTGTCTGAATTTCAGACATGTGTGGCTGCATGCAAAAAGAATCGAACATTACATACATTAATAATAAAGTGGACTCCAGAATAATATAAATTAAATATATGTAGCTACATACACTATAAGCATAAGCTATATATTAAACACATATATGTTGGGGTTTATATTAAAGATAGGCATCAAGTTGTAAAATTTATTATATTTAGTGTATACAGTTTTGATAAAATGTTATATAATTATGCATATATATATATATATGTTATAGTTCTAAAGAAGATTGCTGGTCAGTCAAAACTATAAGTTTTGTCAAGATAAGAATAAATTTTGGCACTATAAAAATCGTTAAAAAAAGGAGTACTTGTTATAAAAGCATAAAGATAAATACATATTATTAGGTTTAAATCAATATAATTATATATAAAGAAGGCATAGATATAACTACACAGAGTATTATCTACATCTGCCTTCACTATTTTAGCCCTGACGCACATTTAAATTATAAAGTAGGCAAAGTATCTTAAAAGTGAGATGAACTGGATATATAGCCACTTTCATTTCTTTCCAATTATCTGTCTCCTACTATGGAATACTTTTTTCCCAAATCTGACAAATAATTTTTGAAGATGTTGTCTTATTTTAATCCGACAGATAATCATGTTTTCCAGTTTACAATTATCTTTAACTATTTGAATAGAAGATATAAAATATAAGGCCTACATATTCATATGGTTTATAAAACCTAATTCAATTTATACTTTAATTTGGTATATGCTTTATTTTTATTTACACACAACCTTTATTTATTAACGCAAGTTTAATTTAAATACACAGTAGATAAAGACCTAAAATTAAAAACTGATATTAGGTATATGATAGTTTGTAAAATGTAATTTAAGTTTGGAAGTATGCTCTTAGTTAAGTAATGCGTACAAAATTTATCGTGCTTATGACTTCAGCTTATTAGAATGCGCTATTTGGAACCACACGCTGCCCTTTAATGAATTCCCACGTTGCGAATGGTACAAGAATGTTCTTACAGACTATATATTGTAATGAAATAATTTTTTTTTAATGTGATAAAAATTACCTTAAAAGGTCTCATAAAAAATATTTATGATTTTTAGTGTAATTATTAAATTAAAAAAAAAAATTAAAAGCAGAAATTTATTATTATCTGCATATGCCATAACAATTTGAATTTTAATAACCTGTTATCCACGCTTAATAAATAAAAAAAACTTATCAATTAGTTACGTCAGTATCACAAACACTGAATTAGATTATATGTTCAACAAAAGTTTTATATATTAGTTATGTCAGTCAAAATACATTACTGTACTTGGAAATTATAAAATAAGACATAATAAAAATAAATTTTAAATGAAATATAAAATTTTACCATTTCGTGGTTCATGTTTTATAGTTGTTGTCTCTAGATTAAAAAAAAAAGAAAGAGAAACAATGAATAATTATACAAATTAATATATAGAATATTTAATTACATATGTATATACTTCCGTATAATAGCTGTACAAGAGGCTAACTAAAGAGATGGCCACATTTATTTCAAAAAACAAAAATCAATATATTTTATTTATTCAATTAAAATATTATTCTGAAAAATACATATACAATCGCTAAAAAAATATATTTTAAATATGTAATTAAAACCTCCGTTCATTACACATTTTTGAAACGAATGGATACTTGAAATAAATAAATGCCTCCCCTCCCCCATGTCGTTAGAATTGGAATTGCGAGTGCAAAAAGTTCGACAGTTATAAATCAAGTATAATAATCCTGAATCACTTTTCTATCTGTTATAAAACTTTAGATAAATATAAAGATGTTGATTTAAATAATACAGGCAAAACTCACTATACGTATTGCCACACACAGCAAGCTATACACAAGTGTAAGAAGTGGTGGTCATGTGATGTTTATTGGCTTAAATAATTAATGTTTTTTTTAAAAAAAAACATAGTTCTTTTATCAGCCAATAATGCAATAAAAATATTCAGGAACTATCAACCTGATAATATGAACTCATGCTAATCTTTTAAGTAGAATTTTGATGTGAGGTGAAGCCTATATTCCCATATGCTACTGCTGCTTTTAACAATGTAAAAGATAGGATATTTCAGCACATTAAAATTACCGTAATTAAATTAATATAGAGCTATTATTTTGTCAAATTTATTGTATGGAAGTGAAACTTAGACACTATCGATATAATATAAAGACATTAAAAAGTTTCTTTAAAAAAATACAATATCAAAATAAGACCAAGCAATGAAGTCCACAATTATAAAATCATATTTCCACTGGTTGTACATGTGAAGTGAATCAAAAATGTAAGACTTCCTAAAAGGATGTTTTATAGTGGACTTGAGCATTCCACTTTAAAACATCCTAAAGAAATTCAATGTTGATTGTCTCTATGAAGATATGGCAGAGGATAAAATTCACTGAAGAACTATAAGAAAGCTCATACTTTAAGTATAACCACTAAACATCACATGATCACCATTCCTTATGCTAGCACATAACTGTTATTAAAACAGTCAAAACTCTCTATACAGTAGTGCCACTCAGTGCCAACCAGAGTAATCAATGGATGCCAGAAGGCTTGTGCATAAAATCCCCATCTAGTGCCTACTCATCTAACATCACCAGACTAGTTTCTGGCTTGTGGCCTCATCAGTGAGGGGAGCTCACTGACGAAGGCCACAAGCCAGAAACTAGTCTGGGGATGTTGGATGAGCCCTCACTGATGAAGGCCACAAGCCAGAAACTAGTCTGGAGATGTTGGGTGAGTAGGCACTAGATGGGGATTTTATGCACAAGCCTTCTGGCATCCATTGATTACTCTGGTTGGCATTGAGTGGCACTACTGTATGGAGAGTTTTGTCTGTTTTAGTTTAAGTATAGTATTTCAGAAATAAAAGTTTTATGCAGAAAAAATTGAAAGACAGTAGAATCTTTATTTCTTTACCCTTACAATTAAATTTAACAGATGCAGTTCCCAAATAAGATAGAGACATTTTTGACCTTGGATTAATCTTTGAAGTTCAGAAATTTATTCATAGTCAGTTTATATGCAAACACACACACTAATATAAATATATATATATTTGTTGCAGCACGATCTTTTAGAAAAAGTTTATCAAGTTTTTATTTAATCAGTTTATCTGGTTGGCCATCACAAAACCTGGAACAAACCTTTAAAGGGAGTAACCTTGAAAAGCAAAAATATAATACTGCAAATAGCCATGGGCATGATAACAAGCTTGACACCATGTGTATTCATCAGAATTCAAGGTGAATGCTACTGTTGGAAGATAAAAAATAAAATTTAATTATAAAAAATGCTTATTCACTTAGTTAAATAAAATATGTATTTTTCTTTTTGCTGTAAATACACTACAAAAAAATCATCTCAAAGAATTACCCATAAAGCATAATTTATAAAGTAATTCCTCCATCTCTATCTGCAATATTTGGTGTGAAGCCACATTGTGAATACCAAAATTAATAAATAATAGTGAATCATATTATAATTTCTTTAATATTCATTGATACATACATATATAAGTAGAGGCAAAACTATTCATACAGCAGTGCTCCCTACTGCAAGCCAGAGTAATCAATGGATGCAAAAAGGTTTGTGCATAAATTCTCTATCTAGTACCTACTCATTCAATATTCCTAGACTAATTCCTAGCTTGTGACTTTTATTCATTTGAAAAGTCAAGCCCAATGAAATGATGGTGACTATGGTTATTAAAGAAATGACACCAAAATG
The DNA here is from genome assembly GCA_028023455.1 of Epiperipatus broadwayi. NCBI lineage: Eukaryota > Metazoa > Onychophora > Udeonychophora > Euonychophora > Peripatidae > Epiperipatus > Epiperipatus broadwayi. Next base: position 1,893,272 of record JAQFVV010006269.1, read on the forward strand.
TATGGAGACTGAACTAAACAAGACAATGAGTTTAGATTGAAAACCTTATTGTGTTTTCATTTTGGACTCATAGTCTTATAGTTAACTAAAAAGTGGCCACTAGAGATTTGCATTAAATCCTAAGATCTAGATGCTCTCAGATTCAAGGCTCCTCACTCATGAGAGCCACAAGCTAAAAACTAATGGATATTGAATGAGTAGGCACTAGATAGGAATTTTATGCATAAATCTTCTTGCAGCCATTGATTATTCTAGTTTGCACTGAGTGGCGCTACTGTATGGAGAGTTTTGCTTTTGTTTTAAAACTTATATAAGCATAGGAAATGGTGATCATATGATGTTTAATGGTTTAATACATATATAAATGTGGTGAAATATTTAATAAATGAAGATTCCATTTTAAATTCTAGTTAAAATCTGTGGCCACAATGTTTCTACGGCAGCAATTAATCAAAACCAGCTGCATAGAGTAAAACAATAAATATCGTTCAGTGTTACAATATAGTCAAAACAAGAAAACCTCTTTCAACTGTGGATCAAGTGCATATATAGGTTTGAGAAATCGATGTATAACAAATCTCATAATTTTCATTTGTAATTAAAATTTCTTACGGCAAGTCAATGTATTATAATTTAATGTTTTAACAAACATTATAGATAATGAAATATTTAATAAATGGGAATTCTATTTTTAATCCTAATTAAAATTTGCAGCCACTATGTTTGTATGGCAACAACCAACAAACTAAATGTGCAAAATAAAACAATAGTATGCTGTCAGTGTTACACTAGTATATACATATGTGTATGTATTACACTCAAGCATGTAAATAAATAAGTACCCAATCTCCCATGGCAATGTATAAAAAAATGTTTTATCATTCTTCATCCTAGAATGGAAATCTCATCGACTCTGGAAATTTACATTAATCCCTTTTATATAGACACATGGCCACTGTTAATATTTAAAATAGAAATGTGTGATTCGAGAGAGAAAGAGAGTTTTGCAAAATGCATATTTATGTGTATCAATGATTGCACCCCATAAAGTTAAATACTATTTGTGATTTAGAATACATATAACTACATGTTTTTAAGAGGTTTATTTTTTTATCACTCTTGAATGAATAAAATCGTGCATTTCCAATTTAAATATTAAGTCCCCGTGTTGACATAAGGAGGGAGGGAGGTGATTTTAATTTCCAGGCTGATGAGACCTCTGTTACAAGATGAAAGTGCCGTCTAATGATTATTGGTTTTCTCTATACGTTTGAGTGTGTTTTGATTAACCTACTTTGTTATATATATTTAAGGATTGTGTATTTTATATTTTCATACATATGTATGTGAGAGTTATATATTAAGTAACCAAAAATTTTATATAAAAATGTTATTTTGAACTCAGCTTCTTAAAAAAAAATATTAAAATAATGTTCTATTGAAAATGACTGCAACAGTTTTTTAATTGCAAATATGATCTAATGGGGGGGGGGGTCCTATTCTTAAAAAGCAAATGACAATTAGTTTCAGACTATGTTTATTTTCCCCGTTTCAAAAATTCAGTGTTAACAGCTATTCTCTTTAAAGCCAATGATTTATTTCCAGCATTACTCAAAGAAGAATTGTTCTACCGATGACTGAATGTAGAATGGAATTCAGAGCTAAGACTTTCTAAATTAACTCTCTGTCATTTCTGATTCCCAAGAACCACATGACCTTCTGAGTAACTATTTGATTACTGATATTATTGTTATTCTTAAAATAAAGGCTAACTATCACATGATGCTTAGTTTGCATTCTCTGCATTATAAGAGTATATCTATTGTGCTCTTAGTAAGCATTGATAAGTCAATGAACAGCATATGGCAGTGTTTTCCATCTGTCTTTAATCTATGATCATTTGTTTAGGAACCATTTAAGCCTTGAAAAAACATTCTGATCATGAAGGAGTAGACTGAGAATTAAACACTGCCAGTTATAAACTTTCCTTCATGTGAAAGATGATAAAAGTCTTTTTGGGTCAGCTTAAAAAAAGACAGAATATCATAAAACTACTTTGGAGATACAAATTCTTTAGGTTGAATATTTGGACATTTCACTTTTATGGGAGCAAAAAGTGAGGATTTAGGATTAGTTTCCAAAACCAAAGAAAAGCCTCAAACTATTATCATATATAATAAACCTTAATGTATTAATCTATGAAATTATTTTTATTCCGTAAAATAAAAAATAATCTGTTACTATTATCAAACTAATAATTAATTTGCAAGTGGATCCTAATAAAAAGATGACTGCTCCAAGCTACCCATACTTACAGCATACTTCATCTATTCACTACACAATTTTTAAAATGCTAGTATATCTGGATCATGAGTTCATCATCATCAACCATTATCAATCCACTGCAGGATCAAGGTCTTTCCAAGTTCAATCCATCTTCTCTGATCTTTAGCTTCTCTTCTCCACATTATCCCTACACCCTTTCTTATTTCATCCATCCATCTCACATGTGGCCTCTTTCTGGGTCTTTTACAATCTCTTGGAATCCCGTTAAGATTTCAATTGTCCATTTATTATCATCTCTTTGAGCAATATGTCCAGCCCAACTCCACTTCAATCTTTTTTATTTTTTTAATGAGGTCAGTAACACCTGTTTGTTCTCTTACCCATATATTGCATTTTCGATCTCTTCTTGTTACTCCCAACATGCATCTCTCCATACTTCTTTGAGTGGTCTGAAGTCTCTGTATTGTTCTTCTATTAAGTGTCCAAGCTCAGATCCATAAGTAAGAACTGGTAAAACACATTTATTAAAAACTTTCCTTTTCAAACACATAGGCATATTTCCTTTTAGTATCAAGCTATTTCTACCAAAAGCATTCCAACCAAGTTTAATTCTTATGATTAATTTCATCCATTATGTTTCCATCTGTATTAAAAATCTGACGATGATCATGAGTTATGCCATGATATATCACAATATGTTTTGTACCTTAGTAGATCATTTTCAATGCTCTACCAGTCATCATGAAATCTTGCAAACAACTGTAAAACTTTTTAGTGACTCATGGCTTCACTATCATGCACAGTTGGAATCATTTCAAACTTTTAGTAACAGTTTTTCCCAATTTAAAACAAAATTTAAAGCCAGCATTTTGTTCCATCATGAGTAAAGTTACAAAACACAGTGTCATATTTCATAAAGTAACCATGATGTAGACATACTAACACCTTAAATTTTTTATGATGAATAACTAAACTACCTCACTACATAACCCATGCATCGATTCAGAGATGGTATTGCAAAACATTAGGAGAACCATTCATCTTATCAGACTCTATGTATAATAAACCAAAATATACCAATTATGAAGTTATTTTTATACAGTTACATAAGAAATGGCACCTGGCTGTTATTATATTAATAAGTAATTAATAAATAATGTACAAATACTATCAAACCATGAGATATGACAAAACACAAATTTCTAAGAAAATTTATTTGAAGTTCAAGTTTACATGATCCATAGACCTTGAACTCCAGGATACATCTCCATTTCAACACTAAAGTTGTTACATGACAAATATCAAGTCATTCAGATGTTAGTAAATTATTAACAGTAAACCCTGTATAGTTGAGTGCAATAATAGATTGGTGGAATGGTGAGCAAACTTTTTAGATTGTATTTAATCTGCCATTTCCGGTACTTGAAGATCACGACTACTATTCAATTATTATATAATATCAAAAATTATGCGCTTTTACGCTTATTAGAGAAGCTATATTTATTAATGCTTAGCGCTTTCGAAGCTCCATGGCTTCATATTCATAGCTGAGTGCAATTGACAGTAATGAGGGAGAGTATTCTAATTTATGCTAATTGGTTAGGTGCTGTGTTTTAGTATTTTATTTTGTTTGGCTTAGAAAGATAAAACTCATGAACTGAATATTGTTTCATGTTATTGTAAACAAAATCCATAAGGTAATGAGCATTAAAAAAAGTTTTCATGGTTAAGTCAAGGCCAATCTAATGGGAGTAAAATTGTAAGCAGAATCAGCAGTAGATCCATAAATAAGAAAGGGAGATATAAAAATGATGAAAATTAATTTAAAACATCACTTTGTATATAACATTAATGGGAAAATTTAAAAAACTGCGCAACATAAATGTCTTTTACATCTAATAATGTTACCAGAAGTGATCTTTTATAATGCATCAAAGTAGTGTTTCCTTTGGAAAAAAAACATAAATGCATTTTAATTAACTTTGATTTGTGATAATGCTGTATATGGTTTTATGCAGTAATAGTGGCACATTCTGGAGATCAATGTCCATTAGGGGTTTCGGCCCAGTTCTGTCATTTCTGGCATTCAAATTTTTTATGAACTTTCAAGCGTTGGTGGTCGAGAGGTCAGCACATCTGTCTTCCAAGCAGTTGTGCTGGATTAGCGGGTTCGCTTCCGGGCCGATGCTATGACACTTAAAAAAAAAAAAAATTTATGAACTCCCAACAATAAAGCCATTTGATTTTTATTAGTACTTGTGGTAATATTTTGAAAATATTATCTTTCAATTAAAATGAAATGTTGCAGCTTTCTTGTAGAAAGGCTTTATTTTCAAGAACATAGTCAATTTAAATTTGAATAAAATGTTAAAACACATTTACTTATTTTTTAAAAAAGTATATTTTCTAACGGAGGTAAAAAAAAAAAAAACATTGCTCTAAAATCCCTGGTTTTGAGATTCTTTGGATCTGTGAATTTTTCAAATTTCCCAAATAGATATATTTTTTATTCAGCTCATTGTAAAACCACAATTCTGCCAAGAAAGGAAAAACAGCTCATTGCAATTCAGCTTATTAATTTATAGGTACTGATGGAATGTCTTTTCCTTGCTTTAATTACATTTGGAAATGTGTGTACAAACTAATTCATAAAGAGTTAAAAATCACTTTTGAAATTTTGTTTGGATGATTAAAAATTTTTAATAATAGAATATTTGGGTTACTAATATTTATCTTTATTGCCACAGGATTTACATTTAGTATATGTATTAAACCTGGTGTTAAAGTATCTCAGAAAAGTTTTCTACTGAGAAATTAAAAGATAGCATATCAAACAAACAGAAAAATGTAACACACGGCATGTTCTATATGTGGACATATTTGTGTTCCACAGATTGGTTTGTGTAGCATTACAAAATTAAATTCTAGAGCATTTTTTTATTTTCTTGAAGTTAGAATGACTATACTCATTTACAAATAACTGCTATATGTGTGTGTATGTATGTATGAACATGTTTGTTCCATATAAAAATAATATTTCAAATTAAGACTTTGTTTCTGTTTATGCACACAGCTGTGACTTTAATTTTTTAAAGAGAGAGACTATTTTTAAAAATAGTCAAAATAAGAGTCATAGATCATATGACCCTATACTCTTAAGCTTGTAAGTTATAAACAATGAGGATTGCCAATTCCTCAACAAGCTTTGTGATAAATGCTTAGCTAGAGAAAGCATTTAAAATATCTCTGTCAGGAACCCCCCCCCCAACCTCTGATCATGGTTTCGTGCTCTGGCACTCCTCAGAGAGGTGCTAGGATAGGTTCAGACAGTTTATATTTATGCACACACATATATGCACGTGCACAAAAAAATACTAAAATGTAAAATTTATTTTGCCAAAAAATCAAAAGTTTTTATTTATAAAACTTTTTATTTTTTAACCACTAAAAAAATAGATAATTTCTGTTGTTTATGCATCAGAATTAGGGAAATTAAGGTATGACTTTTTAAAAAATATTTCCAGTTGATTATCATCATGGCTACTAAAAAGACAGAAAAATGAAGTCCATTGTTGTGAAAAATAATAAAGAAAGGAAGTGATATAATGGATCATAGCTTCCTAATCTGAAATCTTGCTAAATAATTGGATAAAACCTCTAGCTTTAGTATATTTCACTTTCATGGTGAACTGAAATTTCTTATGCATCATGTGAAATTTATAAAATGATACTAGAGATACTCATACAATATTTTTAATTGTTGTAAGCTTACAAATAGTTAAGTTTTTTTAAAAATTAACTGTTTAAGATTTATGAGAGAGAAAAAACATTAAAAATTTAATTTAAAATTATAAAAATGTAATAGAATGGAATTGATAACATTTTATGGTAAATAACATTAGCCATTAACCTGGCCAAACTCACAAAATTTTGTTTTTCTGTATTTTTGTACTCTAAAGACCATTTTGCAATATTTTTTAATTGCTATAGGGCTTACATATTATCTATGACAATTTTCAGACCATTTAGATAAAATCGTTTCACAAACTTTAATTGGTGCCATCTGGCATTCATAATAAATAATTCCAGTTTTTTAAGTAAATAAATAAAGTTTTGAATTAACATATGATATAATCTGCTTCATAGTCAACATCTTGTAAATTAGGAATTTATAACAATTTCTAAAACTAAAAAAGGACTTCTTTTTGATTTTCATGTTTTAAATGTCTTTATATTTATTTCTGATTTTATTCTTTTAAATGTCTTTATATTTATCTCAGAATATATGACTAGAGTTAACATTTCAGATCACATATCTAGAGGGAGCCTAATTCTGTCACTTCCTGTGCTCGAATTTGATGCAAATTTGTATCTGAATTAATGAATAATAAACCATAAGATTTTTATGTTATTTAATAGTTCTAGACATAATAATAATAATAAATACTAAAAACTCTATAAAGACAGCAAAAGAATATTTCATTTTAATTTTAGTATATTCCCCAAATTTATAGTTTAATACCAAAATTTTTTAGTTCCATGGATTTAATTTGTAACGAAAAGTCCATATTAACAAAGAGAAAGCAGTTGTAGAAATACAACAAAACTTTATCACAAGAGTTAAAATAATCTGCCCTTCTGTTTTTTTTTTTGCATGAGCAACAACAATAATGACTTTTTATATATGCATTTAGTTTATTATTTCTAAATTTATGATGACAGTTTCAACTGTTTAACAGTCTTTTTCAGAGCTGTAAATACATAATATATAAAATAAAATAATATGTAAAAAACGTTTTTTTAAAATAATACTTTTATATAAACAGTTCTAGCCAACTAAAAAGTAAAAAAATAAAATAACTGATTAAAAAGTGGAAAAAAAGTGAATCTCAGTTAATTTGCCATATTTGGAAAATATCAGATCTTAAGAATCTAGACTTGTTACAAAACAAATGGAAATAGCAAGGATATTGTATAGCCATTTAATAGAAGAAATTGAGGTCTTTTTTGATTTTTATGGTTTATCTAAACCTCAAATGCTTTTATTTAAATGACAATATTCCTGCAATTTCCAATTGTTTTATAACAATTCTAAAATCTTATGATCTCTGATATTTTTCAAAAATGACAAATTAACTGAGATTCAGTTTTTTTTCTACTTTTTAGTTGGATTATTTTCTACTTTTTAGCATACTGTTTACATAAAAGCATTATTTAAAAAAAACTTTATTTTACATAATATTTTATTTTTTTACTTTTTAGCTGTAAACTAAAAAAAAAGGTGACAAATAAAAGCTCTGGTGGAGATTTTTTTTTAGTTTTAGCTATTTTTTGTTTCCATACCACATAGTATTAAATCATAATTTTTGTCAGACTAAAAATCTCCAGCTGAAAATTGTTTTTAATTTTGACAATTAAATATCCTAAAATTCAAAAAAAAAAAAATCAGCCGAGACTTTGGGTCGACAAAAATCAATTAAAAATCTCAGCTGTACAGACAGGGCAAATTAATATAAAAGATAATAAAAATACTATAGTACATACTATACAAGATATATTAACATTTTCTATAAATAAAAATATTTTAAAGATTTTAATTTTTTCTTAATTATACTTTTATGTAGTTGCAGCTCTGATGAAGACCGTTGATCTGTCAAAAGTGTCCACTAAGATTTGGAAATAAGAATCACAAGCATTAAGTTATTGATTGCTGCTGTTATTATTTATATTTTAAGAATTATTATCAAGGTTGAATTTTGTAAAATAATAATTCACACTTTTAAGATTTACATAAATGAAGAATTAAAAATACTACACAATGTAGATTATATATTTTTAATTTAAAGATTGCACTAAATTATTGTATTAAGTATTCTAAAAATCATTTTAATTGTTTTTAAAAATAAAAACATTATTTTATAAGATAGATAAATGGTTAAACTAATAATTAAACAAATTCCATTTTCTTTATATTCTTCTTACAATGCAATAATTTATTTGACAAAATATTTTTACAGTTTCAACTTATAAGCAGCCTTCTTCAGAATTATAATATATATATTATAACCAGTTGGGTTATAAAGAGACAAATTTTTGTAGATACTTTTCTACATTTCCTGGAATAAAAATAATAAATAAACAGTTAAATTATTCTGGATTAAAATAAAATTCTATTATGAAATAAAGATTTAAAAAGGTCTAATAAAAATTAACATTTTTATTTTGATTTTGGAAAAAAAAAGCTCTACTGATAATTGTAAAAATATCTATTTTTGAAAATCATTTAATTTGCTTGTATATAATTCTCTATCCAAGCAAAAACATGTAGATCACACCTGTGGTCAAATTCCAAAGGATTAAAGTTAATTGAAATCAATTTTTTCCAATCATACTTTTGATAAAACTTCAAACTTGTTTTCAAAAGGAATGGACAGATTGAAAACAGTCTGAAAAATGTTTTTATCATCTAGCAATCCAAGATTATAAAATGAGCTGATAAAATATTTTTTCAGTCTGGACAGTAGTTTTTGAAAAGGCAGTTTGGTTTATATTTTTGAGAGGCATCTGAATAACAGCTAGCTGCAATGTTTTGGATAGTAATGGATTTAAAAACAGTTTGTGTCTTTATATTTTTGTGAAGCAGTTGGCTAGCAAAGTTGATTTTAGCTGGTCAGAGAGATGGCGGGCAGATTTATACTGAGATCCCACGAGATATCAAAGTCGGAGATCCAGCAGCAGACTACAGTTCAATGTTGGAATTTGAATTTACATAGACGAAAATGACCCACTTCTTTGTGTTGAAATTCATAGACTAAAATTGTTTTGAAAAACACTTTGCTAGCCTGAAGCTCATCAAACCCTAGATAGAAAGAATCTCATGGCATGCCAACAAATTATTTGAATGCTTTCCTGATGCTGAAATTTTACCTGGATTATACTTTTCCTGATGAGGATGACAAACAATCACAAAAACCAAGCTTACCACGAGAAAGCTTGAAGAATTGGTATATGTATGCTGCTGTGTATTTATGCAGAGAAGCACAGATAAACATATATATATATATAAAAGTGAGTTGTTTTTAAATAATTAATTTAAAAGACATTTTAAAATTTCTATAATATAAAGTTAAAGATGTTGATAATTAATCAAAACAGGTACAGGTTAAAAACTAATTTATTTATTTTTAAAAGAAGAAGAAAAAAAACCTAAACTATTACGATAGAATTTGATAGCTGATTTTTCTTTATTGATAACACATGTATATGTGTGAATTTTAGGTATATTCAAAATGGAATTAGTAATTATAAAAATGTCATTTATTATTTTGACAAAATTGAATTTGTGTTAATAGATTAATATAACACACATCTGTGTGGATAGCATTTTAATAAACATATTAGAACATATATGTAAATTCATGTATTTTATATCATTTAAAAGTGACAACAGCAAGTCAAATATGTTCAGAAATTACATGCACCCACATGTAACTAAATTGCAAATACCAATGTGTGTCAGATATACTTGTATGTAAAATTTTAATCACTTTTTAAAATTAAATGTCAATTCAAACATGTTTTTTTATATCAAGCCACATGGCTGTGTGCTGAATGGTTTTTAATAAACCTAATGTATTAATCATGTAAATCATAATGTCACAACTTGGAATTTTGTATTATTCATATATATGTAAACCCCAATGTGATAATTTGTTATTATTGTATGTTAATCAAAATCAGAAGGCTTAATTGATATGCATAGCCTTATTCGAGACTTTAATATCATTTTTTCATTGTTAATAAACTTGTGTTCAATTATGAAAATTATTTCAGTGGTTCTAAATATTTTTAGAATATGTTTCCATCATCTCTTGGTCACATACCATAATAGAGCTTGTGTTCTCCTGAAGTGGATTTGTGTATAATGGTCTGATATATGAATGGGGATGTATATTAGTGCTTTTGGGTATCCAGAGATCATCAATCATCATTCTGGTTGGCACAAAAGAGAATATTCTTTAAAACCCATGTACTAAGTTTTATTTTAGTTTAGTCTTATTAGAAATTAAGTTTAGAGGTGGTCAGTACATTAATAGTACTGAGTGGCCAGAGTATTAATGATGATCAGCATTGATTCTTAGATTTTTCTGGCTATGTATTCTGATTAATTAACACTTAATATGGTGCATCCAAATTATGTTTAAATAACTGCCACAAGCTGGTAAGGGCTAAATAATTAGCCTGGTCTACAGAAGACCCATTTCCTATCCAGTCACCAGACTGACTGTTGATTTTATTCTGATTTATTATATGGATGATCATTTCTTTTGAGTATTACTTATACGGATTTTTACTTTTATTTATTATAATACTGATGGATTTATAATTATATTTATGATTGCTCTAAGGAGTAACTGGGCTGATCTTTCACAGCGATCTCTGGATCTCATGCTCTTATCTAATATATAAAATTACTTACATTACTTCTGTTTTTGTGATGTTAAACATTACTTTAACATTTTTTAAATAATATCCTATTTAAATATAATATTTTATCTCATTATTTAAATTAATTTTAATTGAAATATTTTTGAACTGGGGTTGTTGATGATATTCTATCACTCCAAATACCTCATCCCATTACAATATATATATACATGAAAACACATGTATTCATATGTATTTATATGTTATAGCTCTAAAGAAGACTGCTGGTCAGTCAAAACTGTAAGGATTGTTCAATTAAGAATAAATTATAGCATTGTAAAAAGTATATAAATATTATTTGTTTAATTGTTACATAAGAATTATTTAATGCAGAAAAAAATAAGAAGTGAAAAAATGGTTGTTATAATTGTTTTAAACCATGATTTGATATCCATGATCATAAAATAATAGCATGCATGCATAGAATATTTCATGGGTAAATTAATGTAAATAATAATAACATAGGTATGATACTATTTTGTGGTTAAGAAAGAAGTTCAAAATTAATAGTAGTCCACATAAGAGACAAAGCCGTATTTTGGCAGATGTTTATATATAAATTTAAAAATACGTTAGAAAAATTAAATAATCAGACCACAAAGTCAATGAATTACAAAAGTCAGGCTTTCTTTAAAAAATGTTTCCTTGTAAAGTAGCTAGAAGAAAGTTAGTTCCAGACTAAGCTAGAAATTTGCAATTTGAAATAGAATCATGAAAAGTTATGAAATATTACTGTAATCATTCCCAAATGAGACAAGAAATGTCATGTAGAACCAAAGCTCCAAACTTATAATAAAATTGTTAATAAAACTATTCTGTTTGTTTGTCTTATTTATAGATATTGCAGAAAAAAATGTCTTATTAAAGTAAGTATATTTTTATGTGTGTGTGTTCATGCTAGCATTCTGATTTTAAATAATTTGAGATGTTATTAAATTAAAAATGATATGGATGTGCACATAGATTGCTTTATTGATATATATCTTTTTATATAATCTTAGTCAATGTAGAAAAGATAGATCTTTTTTTTTTTAGTTATTGTTAAGTAATTATAAACAAATGACTTGAGGATTATGAGTATTGCTATGTTATTATAATTTTTTGTATATTTCTCCAGTTAGCATTATATATGGATAATTTCTATATGTGATGAATTATTTGATGGGTGATGTGTTTAAAAAGATGCTATAAGAAGTATTTGTTTACTCTGCCTTTACAGATTAATTAATATTAACTCCATTATTTTAAATTTCACATTTGTTTCTGCATGTTTAAATATATTGTACATTGTCTTTCAGACAAACTAGTTGTTGCTAAGCAACCATAATCTTGTGTAAGGGAATAGAAATGAATCACCATGGTGAGGCATTACATATATATATATATATATAATATTTTTATAATAATTTTAATAATTTTTTACCTGGTTCTGGTTCAGGTTCGTCTTCAGTTGTCATAATATATTGTGGAGTAGTGACTTGTGCTGAAATTAAAAAAGAAATATATGTAAGTAATATTTATAAAAATATTATATATATAAAAAATAAATCTGTCATGTTGTCATTTGAACTATTACCTAGTTCAAAACATGAAGACAGCAACGGTACAATTTTTTAAAAGTTGAAAAGATATTACTTTCTTTAAGTTATAATAAATCAAATGTCCTTCATTTTATATTTATATCTTATTATAAAAATAAATACATCATATTTCTATCTTTTCAAATATCAGAACTCAAATACAAATTTAAAAAACTGAAAAATTTTACTGAAATAAGTTTTTATATCAAATTTTTTTTATAATATGACTGCAAATAAATCACTTCCCTTGTGCATTTTGTACTATGCAACATTTTTTTTTCACACTTACAAATAGCTTGCAGTTTCAACTGCTCAAAAGTCTTCCTCAATGCTTCTAATATTAAACAAAAACTATTATAGAAATAAATTTAACTTAGGTCATATGATAATTTAATATCAAGAATGATAGAACTAAGCCATGGTCGATAGATCTTTGGCTTTTTAAGGTTGCCACTGTACCACTAAATTAAACCATTATGAATGTGTTATTCTACTCAAGAGCCACCTACGAAAGTATGAATTAACAGACACCAGATGGTAGAATAAACTAGACTCCTAGACTAGTTTATGGTTATTGGTATTCATCAATTCCACAATTCTATAGAAGTCAAAGAGTATTGATATATAGAATGGATTTCTGTTGTTAATGCAAATATTAAAGTAACATCGAAAGTCCCCTGGTGCTTTATTTTGGTATAATACAAATATTTGAATCTTAATATTTTATGACAGACTTAAATATTGTTAAGTGTCAAATTTATTTATCTTTCTGCTCTGCCACCTTGTATAAGTTTGAGTAATAAATAGATATAAGATATAATGTTCTTTTCATTGAATCCAATCAAACTACATACACTCCTTTTTCTTTTTAAAAACTTTTATTTCTTCTCATCAACCATATATACATATTCACATATTTAACACCCAACATTTCTGCAGCCATTTTCAAGGATCTATAAAATTACATATTTATGTCATTATTATTACAAATAAGATCAATATATAAAAATGTATAACTTTACCATAAAAAAAAAAAAACATTTTTCACTACTTATATATTAGTCCTGTGACACAGAGCACATATTAGACATGCTGCATCTATTCGCATACTTTTTCCTTTTTTTACCAACACATTTCCACCTATTCACATATGTATTCAACCTGCCGATAAGTTTGTAAATCTTCGGGAAAATATCATGTACAAAATATTCATATACTCGTTATTTTCGTAAATTTTTGTGAAAATATCACGTATATGATCCACGTAACATTATTTTGGTCAGATCACAAGATTACAAAGTTATCAGCGGATTGATATGTATGTAAATAAGTGCAGCATATCTAATATATGCTCCATGTCAAAGGACTAATACGTAAGTACCATAAATTCATTATTTACACTATTCTATTTAAAAGGGAAGTTTTTGGCATCTGCATGACGTTAAAGTTTGTATTCTATATATTATAATACAAGTTTTAGTTACGTGAAAGGATCTGCAATTTTATTGTAGTTGTTTTCCTATTTATTTTTGTATTGAAATACTATAATTTAAAAGGACTCTTTGAACAAGAATCGTTTAACAAAGGCTTCTTTAGTCAACAAAATTGCATTGAAAACATCTGGTAACCCTATTAATTAATAACGTATAATTCGATCCTGCACCAATCAGGTGATCTATTAGTTTTAAAACAAAAACCTGGTGGTAAAAAAATTAGACAAAAATTATAATTGATACTATTTATCAAGTTATAAAATACAAAGAATTATATATTTAAAACATTCAAAAAATATTTTTTTAAAATTATTTTTGTCCATTATAATGTAAAAAAATCCCACAATCATAAGCACAGACGCAATAATTTATAGGGGTGCATAAGACATATATCCTTAATACAATACTGTATTGTAGCTCAAATTTCAACAAAGAAATACTTCCTATATTTGCTGACATGTGCGTGGGATTTGTTTAACTTCTTCCTTAACATTTTTATGTGTGTAATTTTTATGAATAGTTGTGTGTGGAGGGGTCGATGTAATTGATTTTTACTTCAAAGTATCATAAATCATGAATGTTTTTTTAAATATATGTATGTAAAAAATTAACAATTTAAGTAGTATTCAAAGAAATGAAATTTTTAAGAACTTAGTTGTTTACTAATTGTCAATCATTTAAAACAAGTGAGTTCTACTGACCTAATTCACAACTTGATTCAGCTTAACAAAAGAAAGATAGGATTTCTCCTGAACTTTGAACTCACTAGAGGATAGTAAGAACTCCTAGTCAAAACATAATTATATAATATTTTTTTTCAAAAGTTGAAAAAAAAAATGCTGGATTTTTTTATTATAGATTATTTAATCACAATGGTTCATTTTTATCCATAAATGGACATTTATTTATGTTAAATAATCAGTTGAAAAGTGGTTATTGGCATTAAACTACATCTAACTCTTATGTGACCACGACGTTCTGGAGGGCAGTTTGTTTAGCTCTGAGGAGTCTCTTCACATCAGAGAAACTTAGTGCTAAATTAATTTCTTTCCCAGACTCAAGTCATCCAGGCATTCATGGCATACCACACTTTGTTTTTAATCATTTAAATCCACATCAAAATATCTTGCAAACTTGAGTAATTACATATCTAAACCAGTCTATTATATACATGGATTTTATCCAATATCTCTCCTACCATTTATTAAAAAACATGAAAAAATACCATCATTTCAAAATCTTAGGCCAATATCAATAGCTCTCCTAGGAATTAAAAATTTTAGAATTCACACTAAAAGACAAACTAGAGCCATTCCTGCTAACAGCATTATTTAAATATCAATTTGCAAAGCAGGCTGCTTCAACAAACCAAGGAGCCTTTTTATTTAAAACAATCATAAGTACAGTAAGAGAAAGGAAAAAATACAGTCCATTAGTGGTTCAACTAGACATTAAAGCTGCATTTGATGTCGTTCAAATAGACCTCCTTATTAATGCCCTAGCAAAATATATGGTATCTAAAGTGATCCTATACATACTAAATAACCTCCTCATAACTCATGAAATCATAACATTGAATGGAAAATTCACACCAGCCTTTATTCCCCATTGTTCAATACCACAAGGTTCTCCACTAAGTGCTCTTCAGTTTACTATATATATCAATCCTTTACTGTTGGAGATTGAGAAAGAATTGCCAGGAATATTCATTCCAGCACTTATAATACCAGCATCTCAGTCATCACATATATGGATGATATATCAATATTTCTATCAAAACCTAAGCAAATTCCTAAAGTACAAAAAATTCTGTCTAATTTTACCACAAGATATAAACTAGAGTTTAATATGGACAAATCATGTGCTTGGTCAATAGACACAGGAGAAACACATAAGCAGCACTTCAAAGGAAATCCAACTCCCTTGCATTTCCATAACTAAGTAATTTAGTAATGTGAATCCTAATACAACAAAAACTTTATGACAAGAGTGAAAGCCTAATAAAATCACTTTCTAAGTCATACCTATCTCTCTATTCAAAAACTTCTCGGTTCAACCTTCTCGTTATAACAAGAATTTCATATTTTTCACTAATAATAATATATACAAAAGCTTATATTAGGAAAATATATTCTCAATTAAGACGGCTAGTTTGGGAAATTGTACAGCAGCAATCTCATTTAATCAACTACAATAACCACTAAGTCTCAATGGTCTTGGATTATACATGATTAATATATTCAAAATACAAAAAACACTAAACCTCTTCATATCATGTAACAAATTATTCCCACATATAATAGAGACCTTAAAAATTATGCCAAATGACAAACCATCACCACTACGCAAATTTCTGGGAAAATCTCATTGTACCATTTCACACAATTCCTAACCTTAATCTTCTCCCCTCCAATCCAAAATATAAATAATTGCAAATATTTATCCTTATTCAAATCCCTACCCAAATCATGAAAAAAAAACAATACGTAATATAAACAAACAAAATTAAAAAATTTAAATTCTGGTCGCTTGAACCTAAGTTACTTATCAAAATAAATGTAGAATCCCTGTCTACACTTCACTTTTATAGACATAGAAGACAGTAAAGAACATTGATGAACAATGCAGCCTTTGCCATAAAAATTCTGAAACTCAACATCATATTTTCTTTGAATGTGAGGGTCTTGAGAACATATGCAAAGCAATACCAAAATTTTTTAACAACCCCAAATATAATATTAATAACCTATTCCAAACATTCAAACAAAACTTTTTTTGTGAAAATTCATGCTAGCGCATTCGTATTATATGTTATCTGGTGTGCCAGATGCAAATTCATGTAAGATTGCAATCCCAGAAGACCCCTGTACCCCTTCTGAAATAAAGTGGAAACTTTTAAAGAAAGAGATAATAAACTATCATCCCACACAATGTTTGAAGACATTTGGTCTCTAATGCAACAACATCTGAAACCATAATAAGATAAACCATCCTCTGAAACTAAATGCGACAAATGATAAAAGCTCAAGATTTAAACATTTTTTAGTTTATTCATATACCCCCCCCCTCTTGACAAACTTTAAAAACATTTTTATGTAAATAATGTTGTTAAAACAGGCGAAACTCTCTATATGTATTGCCACTCAGTGCAAGCCAGAGTAATCAATGGATGCCAGAAGGCTTATGCATAAAATCTCCATCTAGTGCCTATTCATCCAATATCCCCAGACTAGTTCTTGGCTTGTGGCCTTTATTAGTGAGGAGCCTTGGATCTGAGAGCACTGCACCTAGATCTTAGGATCTAATGCAACATTCCAGCAGCCATCTTTTGTCTCTACTTAACTCAAAACTATGAATCTTAAATTGAAAACACTATAATATTTTCAATCCAAGCTCATTAGCTTAGATAGTCATATAAGTCTGAACTCAGTTCAGTACCTATACATTTTGGTGTCTTTGGTTCTTTAATAACCATGACCACCACTATCCTATTAGGCAGGATTGGTTTTAAGCCAATAAACATCACATGATTACCATTTCTTATGCTTTCTCATAACTGTTATTAAAACAAGCACTGAGTAACAATACATAGAGAGTTTTGCCTGTTTTAATAACAGTTATGAGCAAGTGTAAGAAATAGTGATCATGTGATGTTTATTGGCTTAAAACTAATCCTGCCTAATAGGTTATTAAAGAATCAAAGGCACCAAAATGTATAGGCACTGAACTGAGTTCAGACCTATATGACTATATAAGCTAAGATTGAAAATATTATAGTGTTTTTAATTTAAGACTCATAGTTTAGTAGTTAATTAGAGATAAAAAGTGGCTGCTGGAGGGTTGCATTAGATCCTAAGATCTAGATACAGTGCTCTCAGATCCAAGGCTCCTCACTGACAAATGCCACAAGCCAGAAACTAGTCTGGGTATATTGGCTGAGTAGGCTGTAGATGGGAATTTTTGCACAAGCCTTCTGGCATCCACTGATTACTCTGGCTTGCACTGAGTGGCAATATATATATATACAGTGTTTTGCCTGTTTTAAAGCAAGCATAAGAAATGGTGATCATGTGATGTTTATTGGTTTAAAAATAATGTTGTATAAGTCAATAATGTAAAATTACTTTTTTTTAATCTGTAATCTGTCATGGATTCTTCCTCATTATTAAAACTGGTGTTCAAAACCTGTTGTAATAGATTCTTATAGAGCAATAAATGCCTTTAAAGCATAAAATTTTTTTAAATCTTTACAGTCAGTTCCAGCATCGGAAGTACAAAACTATACTATGACCATTCTAATCTGACATACTACCTTGTCACAAAACTATGCAGGTTGGGAATTTATCTTGTACCAATGATAGACATTATGTTGGAAGGCAGCTGTGAAAAATAATCTATGATCAATCAATGCATTAAATATCATTGATGATAATTTATATCTTCACCAGAACATCACATGACCTCTAGGTCTTATGCTTACACAAGCTGTTTATAACAGTAGCAAACTCTCCAGGCAGTGGTGCCATCCAGTGCAAGCCTTAGTAATCAATAGATGCACCATTTGAGAATTAGGATTTTTTGCACAAACTTTCTTGCATCTATTGATTACTGAGGCCTGCACTAGATGGCACTACTGCATGGAGATTGTTACTACTATTAACAGCTTACGTATGCATAAGAAATGGTGATCATATGATGTTTTGGTGATTTTATACCAATCCTGCCTATGGGATAATGGTGACTGTGGTTTTTGAAAAACCAAACACCAAAATGTAAGATGCTGAACTGGGTTCAGATCTATATGATTATACAGGAGAATGAGCTTCGATTAAAAACATTATTGTGTTTTCATCTTGGACTTCTAGCTTTGTAATTAACTAAATAGGTAAAAGATGACTGCTGGAGGATTGCATTAAATCCTAAGATTTAGGTGCAATGCTCTCAGATCCAAGGCTCCTCACTGATGATGGCCACAAGCCAGAAACTAGTCTGGGGATATTAATGAACAGGCGCTAGATAAGGATTTTACACACAAACCTTCTTGAGTTCATTGATTACTAAGGTTTGCACTAGGTGGCACTACTGTATGGAAAGTTTGCTACTATCGTTTTACTTCCTTTGCGAAAATAATTTCAATGTTAAATGTTCAATACAAGGTGGTGACTTACATGATGCTATCTTAATTTTAATAATAACTATCTATAAATATAATTTATCCAAACCACTCATGTTGAGGTACAATTCAAAATTCTGATAAGCTGCTGATACTTTTAACAAGTTTAAATATAGGGTATTTATCATAAAAAAATAATGATTGCAACTAAATTAACTGTATATAGAATTGTTATTTTACTTAATTCATCATATGGAAATGAGACTTAGGCTTTCTATTGAATAATATAAAGGCATTAGAAAAGTTTAATTTACTGGATGCTCCATAAAATTTTACAAATTTAACAGCAAAATCATAAAGATCAATCCATATGTTGGTAGATATGTAAATATAGAATCCATTGTTGTAAAATCACATCTTTGTTGTATTGGACATGTAAAATGAAATATCATTGCAAGACTTTCTAAAAGGGTGTTTTATGGTGAGCTTAAGCATGGTTTTCATGGGATAGGTCCTGCCAATGCTATAAAGATTATTTCAAAGGCATTGTTTTCACTGGGAAGATATAGCTGAGAATGGAATACATTGGGGAGTTACAATTGGTCATAATGTTGAAGTATTTCAGAACGAAAAAATTTTCTGCTATAAAAAGTTAGAAAACAACATCATGAAATATTAGCTAAACAGAAAAATGGACTAACCTGTTTTATATGTGGATGTATTTGTGGTTCCCAGATTAATTTATATGGGTATTGCAAAACTCATTTATAGGGTTATTTTTTCTTAGGAGTTGAAATGGCTGTATCTGTTTATGAGTGACTGCTATATGAATATATATTGTGACTGCAATATGGATATATATTAAATATTGCTAAATGTGTGTGTATATTTATGTATACACAAAATACATATTATTAGTTAAATAATAATTATAATTGAAAACTAAATGGATTAGCCGTTAGACATAGTAAATATTAACGATCTTAACTATTTCATTAATTCCATATTGTTCCTTGGCTGTATAAAACTGCAGTTAAGATCTATTGGCAAACTAACACAGAAATTATTTAATAAATATAGATTGAAATCATTATTATTATTATTATTATTATTATTTTAATAATTGGGATGTATTATTCTTTCCAATTTGACAACCACATTTTAGATTTAATTTAATATCTTAATTTACAGGTGTTCACTTTTAAAATGTAAATATGAATGCTCAATTAAAGATAATCTGAGTTTATTTTGTATGAACAAATGGATGTAAAACTACATCGAAAGTAATTGTTTGATCAAAATAAATATGACACGTGATATTTTTTAACATTTAAGCCAAGAGTGGAACAGGTTTTTTGAATTCAGAACAGAATTGAAGGATTTTGAAGCAGCTTGCAAACAATACAATGGTTGATTACCAAGATCACATTGAAAATTTCATTTTTAGTTTGAATTAAAAAAGAAATGTAAATAAATAAGATGGTTTTTCTCTGTATCTTTCTAATGCTATCTTATCCAGACTAGATTCTTGGTTAACTGACAGATCTTCCCTTTCAATGTTACCCAAGAATGATCTTTTCTTCATTTTTGTTTCAATCATTCTACTTTCTTAAAGCATTCTCTACCATTATAATGATGAAAAATCATCCTTTCCCCCCTATATTTTATTTACTTTTATCTGTGGGATTTTCTTCATTCTATATCAGATCTCTCAGTAGCAGAGTAAGTATTTAACTTCTAAACCAAGGGTGTCTAATGTTTTCCAGCCTATGAACCACTTTTTTCATGCATGAGTTTATGTGCATGTTTATATAATGTTCAACAGATAAACATTAGCATTTTCCCACCAATCTTTTAATGCCTGGAGTTAAGCATAACATTTTTCAAATTTGAATTGATCACTCCTGACCTTGCTTTGTTTTTTGTCAGCTTCATGGATGGAAATAATTTTTATAAAGAACAAAACTATAAGGCTTACAAAAAATCAACAGTTTTAAAATGAAAGTTAAAAACAATTATGGACATGCTCTGGATTAGTCCTAATTGTAAAACTTCTACTTACAGAATGAATGAGGAATAATTTTTTGACTCACTAAATTGGAATATTTGTCATAATTTTTTATCTGAATAATAATACAAATATTTTTTGATTACATTATTATCTTACAAGATTTTGTCTAATCAAGGGTTCAGTGTGCCAAAATTAATTGCACAATGCATCAAGTTTGGCACATGTCCATCTCTTCATTCTGCATCAGTAGTGACCACACTTCATAGGAACTTCATCTACTTTTTTGATTAAATTTTATTTGATGAAATCAATTTTTATTGAATTTTTTTAACTTAGTGCATTCAAAGGGTGACATATTTATTTGATATTGATATGCTTTTTAAGAAATAAAAGACTTTTATTTTCAATTACATTTCTTTTACTTATACTTGGAAAGGACCCTTTCTATTTCATATTAATTAAACATATCAACCAATAAAAATTATTTTGGATGGAGATGTAACTGATGTGCTTTCAATTTTCTTTCTTTCTTCTATGGCTACTTATAATGTTATTTTACAATTTTGCCTTCATTTGATGGTAGAAATCAAAATTAAAATATATATTGATTTATTAATTAAAAAAGTCTGAAGATGTCAGCATTGTACAAATGCAGTATTGTAAAGAAATAAAAAAAATCAGCCTCAACATCATTTATTATTCTTGGGTTTTAAGACAATTTCCAAAACTACTTAGAACCATCTTGTCACTGTATTAGGTCATGGGTAAAAGCATTGTATATTTTTTATAGTTCATTTAAATATTTATGATTATTTTCACAAATTATTTAATCTAAAAAGAAATATTTTCATGATTATACACTTAGATTTTAGTTGAATATGTTTTATTTTTAAAAATGCAAGTTCATAAAATCAGTATCGAAAAACATAGTATGGACCTTTTGTGATAGTTTAATAATTAATAGTATACTTTTAAATTTTAGAACAGAACTTCATACCTTTATGATGATTTTTAAAAATATTTGTTTGAGTTTTACAAATGAAGTTCAATCAAGAAATATTTCCTTACTTTTTCCACTGGCTTTCTTGGAACTATCCAATAATTATCATTAAAATTTCACTTTATTTTTATTTTTTTCTATATTTGTAAATTTCATATATGATTTTTAAGACTGTTTTTCATTTTTAAACTTATATTTCTAACAAATCAAGTTGAATTTATTGAATTCTAATAAAGAAAAAAAATTAATATTAAAATTAAATATTAAATGATGACTGAAATTATCACTAGAGAGAAATGAATGTCCGTATAGGGTTATTAAGAAATCTGTTCATAATTGCAAATGAATCTTGTAATTCTTTATATATAGAATAGTTATCTGTTAAATTATTTTTTATTTCAAGTTTCATCAAAGATTATAAGAAATTTTCGTATGCTTTAATTTCTTAGAATTTTTTTAATTCAACAGATGTCCAGCTTAGCACCTTCATGGGTATGTCTGTATTTTGCAAAGATCGATTTAATTTAAATTTTGCTTGCATAGTGTAGTATCCATATTTCTTGTAGTTCAAATATAATATTTTATTTCTCCATTTTTTATAATCTATGGTTATTTTCTTTTTCTACTTTTTTTATACAAATGTTATAATACTGATTATAAATAATGTTTACAATAAAAAAAATCAAATGTATTTATTATAATAACAGATAATTCTTTTCCTTAAAAAAAAAAACAACTGATCTCAGTTAGAAGTGCCATTTTTTATTATCTATTGTGAAAAGATGGAATGAATGATACCATTTTATTTTAAGGCTCTGTTATAATATAAGCTTAGTTTTTGACTTGGTTTTTAAATTATAGAGTGAATTTTGTCAATTGTTTTAATTTGTGTACAGACTAATTGCTCTGAAATCACCATTAATATTTACTAAGACAATAAAGCCAATTCTTTTAATAAATTTATAAATTTCAATAACAATCAACCCTCAAGCTAGCAATAATCTCAACCTGTAGTCAAGGCAACCTCCTTTAACAATAAAGGTGGCTCCACCTTTATCTATGGTATAATATAGAATTGAATGAGGCAGAAAAGAGATTGAAAAGTGGAAAGGCGAAAGGTTTAGATGGATGGGCAGCAGAGATGGTAATGAATTTAGGGCATAGAGCAAAAGCAAAGTTATTATCATGTTTTAATAAGATGGTGCAGAAGACAGTTTTTCTGGGTAGTTGGAGTAATACAAGAATAAGATTATTATTTAAAGGAAAGGGTAAGGATAATAGAAAGTTAAATAATTATAGACCGATAGCGGTAACATCAGTTTTATATAAAGTTTTCGCATATATGGTAGCTGGAAGAGTTGTAAAATGGATGGAAGAGAATAATGTAGTGGGGGAAATGCAAGGAGGTTTTAGGTCAGATAGGCATATAGGAGATAGTTTGTTTGTAGTTACACAACTTATGGAGATGAGTAGGAATTCAGGTAGATCATTATATATGAGTTTTATAGATATAGAGAAAACATATGATAGAGTAAATAGAAATAGATTATGGGTAAGATTAGCCAATTTGGGAATGGATGAAGCTTTAGTAAATATTATTAAGAAATTATATGAAAATAATTATTATACTTACCAATTAGGGGGTATAGAATCAGCTAAAGTTAAAAATGGAGTGGGATTAAGGCAAGGATGCCCTATGTCACCGATTTTGTTTTTGTTGTTTTTGAGTGAAATGGAAAAAGCAATAGAAAGACTAGGAAGAGGGGTAGAGATACCATTAATAGGTGGCAAAGGAGTATATACTTTGTCGGGTCTTTTTTTTGCAGATGATATCTTTTTATATGCAGAAAGAAGAGAAGATATGGATATTATGTTGAGGACATGTGCAAGGGTGGGTAAAGAGATGGGGATTAAATTTAGTGAAGAAAAATCAAATATAATAATGGTTAATACTGGGGAAAGAGAGGATGTAGTTTTTTTATTGGGGGATATAAAGTTAAGTGTGGTGGATAGATATAGGTATTTGGGAATCATCTTATGTAATCAGGAAAATGACTTGGTTGAATGGGAGAAAAAATTGGTAAATGAAGCAAAGAAAAGAAAAGGTTTGGTAAAGAAACTAACAGTATTTTCATATAATAAATATGATGTAGCTAGAATTGTATGGAAGGGAGTTGCAGTAGCAGGGTTAACATATGGTAATGATGCATTATGTGTTAGTAAAAGGATTTTAGATTATGCAGAGATGTGGACAGCAAAGGAGGCAATTCAAGGAGAAATGGGATGGTCAAGTTTCTATATGAGAGATGCAAAAAGTAAAATGAAAATGTTTGGTAGGTTGCAGTTTATGGATAGTAAAAGAATAGCCAAAATAGTGTTTAATTGGGTTATGAGTAAAGGGCAGGTAACAAGATGGATGAGAAAGGTAATGCGGTATGCAAAAGATTTGGATAAAGAATTTATATCATTATACTTGTATAAAAGGTGGGATGATTGTGTTAGGAGGATTGTTGAGTGTTATAGTGGTAAGGAATGGGATAAAAGAATAGAAGCATTAATAAAAAATAGGGAGTTGGAGAGATGGAGAAGTAGTATGGAGGGTAAGAAGAGTTTAAATATATATAGAAGTAAACGGAATATTGGAAGCGAGTTAATTTATGATAATAGTAAGGAAAGTAGTTTATTGTTTAAGGCTCGAACGGGATCTTTAGCAACAAGAGAGTATACATGTAAATGAAAAACTATGGGTGATTTAGCATGCAAATTGTGTAAGGAAGGTATAGAAAATATTAGGCATCTGTTGATTGAATGTAAAGGCTTGAAAGCAGAAAGGGTACAGATAATGAAGTTATGGGAGAATAGGTATGAACAAAGTGACAATACAGAAAGTGAATTAGTAGTTTTTATGCTGGGTTTGCGAAAAGATAAAGGGGAGTTAGATTTAAAGGCCATAGAGTTGACAAAGATTATGTTGTGGAAATGGGATGGGGCAGAATATGGGAAGACTTAGAGTGGAGAATGGAAAATAAAGTGGCTAACAGGTTTATCTGGGCATAGTTGCCGAGATATTCTTGACTTCGTTTAAGGAGAAGCCAAATACATCACATCACATATATTTATATAGATACTAAAGATTACAACTTGACCAAAGAGTAAGAGGCTATATTTGCCTGATTAATGAGGTTTGTTTAAACTATTTTTCATTATTGATCTCACATTTTTTGGTCAAGTTGCAATCTTCAGTGTCTACATAAATATATTAGACCACAGATAAAAGGAGTACCACCTTTATTGTTATAATGATCCAAATGAAAGTGAAGATCGAATCTAACCGCAATCTGCACTACAAGGGCGCCATCTAGGCATTTGAGCCTAGAAAAATTTATAAAGTAGGCAGATACACGCTGTTAAGATTCCACTTTATTTAAATATTCAGATCGTTAGCCCAAGTCACTAGCTCATGGAGATGCAGAGATAATAAATAACTTGTTTAATTGCATCTTAAATAGATATATAAAAAAAATAAAAGCCACTTCCAGTAATTAACAAACAAACATTTATTAACGCACATATAAATAAATTTTGAGGAATACATTTAACATTTTATATTTTTATATTAACTTTTAATTTTACATTTAAATAGATTGCAATGAGTTTAATATTTTATTTAGAGGGTCGAGTATGAATAGACTATATAGATTGTATTTGAAAAGAAAATGTTCTATCCCTTATTTAACCTTAGGCCAAAAGTTCGCAGCCAAACCAACGTCAATCCATCGGATATATCGATGTATTCAATGCAGCATGAATACAACAACACAAAATACTATACTGTCAGGAATGTTCATCTGAACAGTAAGTAGAGTTAGAGAAGACATTGTCTCTCAACCAACAGGAATGCTACATCTGTTGGCGAGTAGAACAATAAACAAAAAACTCCATAGGAATGGACTGCGGTCCTTTTTGCCGACTTACAATCCCATCCATAGGCAAACAGAAGGTGTGTGGCATATATATGCAATCCTGCCCATAGCGGATCTCCTGCTACATTTACTAATTACATCAATACATCTAATCCATTGACCCAATTTAACTACGAAACAAATAACCTAAGATTACCCTCCCTTAAACTATATATATAACTTTACAAATCTATACAGCCATTCATGCCCGACTTAAATTTAACCTTTAGATACGTTTGCACAGATGAATTTTATACAATTTGTTTTATAATGTTGAGTATAGATCGGCTGCACAGATTCCACGGTTAAAAACATTTCAAAATAAACACAACCGATCAAAATACAAAATCATCGATAACGTCAATTGCATAGGGAATACAAAAAAACCCAATAGCATTCATCGTAAGATGCCGCAGTGACATCGATGACTTATATATTCCAATCGACTATGAAACAGCAACATAATTAACCGCTAACGAATCTATGCAACGTCTATACCCAACTTAAATTTCCTCATTTAAAATTTAAACAATAAATATTAATACAAATAAAATAATAAATGGAAATGATTTTTATCAAATGTAAAACATATAAAATTAAACATTATTAATTGATTTGAAACTTACAAAAATCAGATAAGAGTCCATTTTAACATTTAAGTTGGCTTGTTTATTAAATTTGTCAAACCCTGACGAAAGTTCTTAATTGTTCTTTTTTTTTATGATTTTAAAAATTGTTTAGTTCATATAGCTTACAATAAAAGAGCTCCCGGTTTCTGGTCTTAATTTCCATGGAGTCTTTATTTGAAACCTGGTCAATCTGAAGGCATCCTTAGCTGGAACAATCCTGGTATCACAGTCTTTTCATTTTTAAAATAAATGAGAGAGAACGACAAGTGCGTCTTATTGTTCTTCTCACAAAATCAAGCTGGAAACTGACTGGAACTCAATATTTTTCTTTTTATAATCCTCCTATGGATTCCACGAACAAAAACGTCACTGTTCCATTTTTTTGTTATGGTCCAGGCCTTTATTTGCTTCCATTGGTCAAGCTAAAATCTCTTTATTCTCTTATCTATTTTTCATCTGACTTTTTAATTACACAGCTTTTGGATAATTAATAAACAATCATTTCCATCTACAAAAATATTTTATCTTTAAATCTTGTACTTTTTTATAAAAAAGTACGTTCAAATACTTATTTATTTGTTTTTTAAAAAAAATATTTTTAAAGTTTTGCATCTGTGCGAATATATACGTTTAACAAACATTTTAATTTTAGCGTTTAGTTTTTTTTTAATACATTTATTTTTATTTGCGAACTTAAAAGTTTTTATTTCAATTCAATGTAACGGCATATTTATATATCGTTACATTGTTAAAGGAAGTTGCCTTGATTACAAGTTGAGATTGTTGATAGCTTAAGGATTGATTGTTATCACAATATATTTGCAGAATAAAAAATAAGTTATTCTTCAAATATATTAATGGTGATATCAGAACATTTAGCCTATATATAAATTAAAACAATAGATAAAACTCATTTTATAATTTAAAAACCAGGTCTAAAACTAAGCTTAAAGATAGAATGGTATTGTTTTATCTTTTTATGGTTTTTATTGTTACATAGTTTAGTGGAAAATAGTTACTTCCACTTTTCAATTATAGATATTTAAAAAAAAGTTATGGTGGTATTGGTATTAGACTTGCAATGAGGAGATAGGAGGCCTTTTCCCATCCACAATAAATGTGTAATATTGTGCTGATGTCAAATTGAAAGGAAATAATCCCTGCGATGTTATTTGATCTCGTGTGAAATTGTGTTTATCTTTATCAACGCGTCTTTTTTTGGTAATATTTTGACATTTTCAGTTATTGTCCAGATTTCTTTCTGACAACAGGATAAATATTTAATAACATTTGTAATAATTTATATTTCTTTCTTTTTATGTATTTTTTTTGCTTTCTTTCTTTAAAAAAAAAAAACACTTATTAGCATTCTGTGGGGAATCCCAGCATACTCTGTGCAATCACGTGTTCAATAAAATTCCATTTTGGGTGGAAATCTTTCAGTTCAAATCTCCATTTTATGTGTGTTAGAAATAAATATCAAATTTGTGGCTTCAACATGATAATTCCTGTTATATATTACATAATAAATAGCATATGTGTGAATTTTGTGTTTTTGTAAATAATATTTTAAAAAATTATAATTTAGTGATTGTTGTGTGCATATTTAAATTAACATTTTTTTTGTGTGTGATGGTGTTATTTATTTAAGATTGCAAATCAATTTTTTTTTGGTATAAAATGTTGTTTTTAATATCAATTTATATATCATTATACATTTTAAAGTTGTTAGTATGAAAGTCATATAAATTTGTTTTAAAGTGCTGTTTTTAATAATATTTTTTATTCTTTTAGTCATTTTTTATTAGTCCTGCAACATGGAGCATGTATTAGACTCACTGTGTCTTTTCACATTCACATCAATCTGCCAATATCTTTGTAAATCTTGAGAAAATATCATGTGCAAGATCTATGTACATGTTACTATTTTTTTTTTTTTTGCAAATTTTGTAAAAAATATTGTGTATTAAGATCCTTGTACACATTATTTTAGTCAGATCACAAGACTACAAAGTAATCAGTGGATTGATATAAATGTGAAAATGTGCAGCAAGTCTAATATCATGCTCTGTGTTGCAGGTCTAATACCAAAGTACCATTATGGTTATTTATTATTACAATTAATACTTAAAATAAATTAAATCAAATTTATTTCATTATAATTCACTTGTTACTAATTTTCTTTTCAGAGCCCAATCAATATTTGGTAATTAATAAATATATCTTTTCTGTGAGTATATTCATTAGTTACCAGTTATTATTTCATTATAATAACTGATTGTAAGAAAGTAATCAAATGATTCCCATTAGAAGTTATTTTAGATAAAAGTAAATTTATTTTTCTTCATTTTTGAAATTTTATATTGTTATATATTTTTAATTTTTTTATATAAATATTATAAATATGTATTATAAATAATGATTGTAATAAAAAAATCAAAATTTGAACCATAATTGTATCATTAAATAATATTTGTTTTAGGAATGATATCAAATACTAATTGTAGCATTTATGTTATAAAGCCATTGCAAGTTAATATGGTGGATAAAAGTTAAAAATAAAAAAAAGTAGCATTCTTCAATAATCTGTTGCAGGGCAAAGTCTCTACAACATTCTGTCATAGAACAGTAATGGAGAAGACATTTTTTAAAACTTAAATTTTATTTAAGTGAGATTTCCAAAAAATAGTTCATGTTTTTAGCAGTTAAGTTGTGCATTAAATATGAGATATCTTGAATTGTTATAACTTTTGCTTGGCATGAAATTATTTTTGCATCTAAATATTGGAGCACATTAATCTTTGAGGTTACTCTATTGGCTATAGGTATTTTAAATAGCATTCTTTAACAACAATTTATTTTAAAAAATTTCAACTAATACTTACGGCACTGCATTTCGGGACAGCAACTCCCTGCAACAGTAACCAGTTTACATCCAGGCTGAAGGTAAGGTGCTTCACAGGTCACTTTGTTACATACAACCTTTCCATAGTTGCAATGGCATGCTTGGCAATGATCCTTAGTCTTGACTGGTCCCGTACCTGTGCATTCTATTTTATATATATATAAAAAAGTATTATTCGAAATTCTACAGTTGAATTTTTAGTTTTACATAAGAATATTGTCAGTTTTTCAGAATATTAAAACAGGCAAAACTCACTATATATATTGCCACACACAGCAAGCTAGAGTAATCAATGGATGCCAGAAGGCTTGTGCATAAAATCCCCATCTAGTGCCTACTCATCTAATATCCCCAGACTAGTTTCTGGCTTATGGCCTTCGTCAGTGAGAAGCCTTGGATCTGAGAGCACTGCATCTAGATCTTAGGATTTAATGCAACCCTCCAGCAACCACATCTTTTCTCCATTTAACTACAAAACTATGAGTCTTAAACTGAAAACACCTTAATGTTTTCAATCCAAGCCCATCAGCTTATATAGTCATATGGATCTGAACTCAGTTCAGCACCATACATTTTGTTGTCTTTGGTTCTTTAATAACCATAGCCACCACTATCCTATTAGACAAGATTGATTTTAAGTCAATAAATATCACATGACCACCTCCTCTTATGCTTGTGCGTAACTGTTGTTAAAACAGGCCAAACTCACCATATATATTACTGCACACAGCAATATATAGAGAGAGTTTTGCCTGTTTTAATAACAGTTATACACAAGCATAAGAGAAGGTGGTCATGTGATGTTTATTTCTCAGAATATTATGTAACATTTGAGTATCCATTCAGAAGATTGGATACAATTCTCATAATCAAATTGCTAATTTTTTTTCCCATCTAAGAATCAATCAGGATATTTAGCCCAGAATTATATTTCTACTACTGTACTAAAACACACACACACACACACACACAAGCATTCATTTTTTGGAGGTTATACCAATCATTTTGCCACTTGATTCTTCAGCTTTCTATAATAATACATATGCAAGAGCATCTCTCTATCCTAGCACCATCTATTGTAAGTTAGAAATAATCATGGATTACCAGATGGTAGTGTAATTAAATCCCTATCTCAGACCCACTTCAGCGGAGAACCTGCGATTTAAAGTGGGAAGTAATAAGTTATAGATTCAGCATCTACTTTTAATTCCATTTTACTATTTAAGTTAAAAAGCTGAAAATTATAATTAGCTTGAGGTTTTGAACCCAAACCAACCTGCTTGAATAGTTATATAGTCCAATTCTAAGCAATTCTGCATTTTAATAGTTTTTTTTCCAATTGCAAACATATATACACACAAACACACCAACAAGAAATATCAATATTAATACAATATCACAATTATTCAAATACAAAATAATATAGACCTGAGTTTTATTGATTACAAAGATGGTAGTATGTTTAAACCCCACCCCCAGAATGATTTCAGGATTTTGCCTTTATAAATGAGAATTTAATTTATATACTAAATAAAAAATGAATAATTATATCTGATATTATATATGTTTTTCAGCTTATTGAAATTGGATTATATCAGTCCACACCTTTGGAATAGATATGTAAAATAAATGAACAATGGAAGATTTACTTAAAGGATGTTTTATGGTGCACTTGGACATGGATTTCATAGGAAAGGTAGACCTTGGACAAATTATAAGGATTATTTCAAAGACATTGTAAAGAACTGTGATGCCAATTGTTCATATTAGTAAAATATTGCAGAGAGTAGAATACATAGAAAAGGTACAATTGGAGATGGTGTTAAAGTATCTCAGAAAGTTCTCTGCTGAAGAAATTAAAAGACATCAAGTAACTACTGATAATTAATTAATATACTCACAGAAAAGGCAGTTTTTTTTAATATTTAACTTTATTACTGCCCAGCACGAACTCAATATAATTAATATATTATATTCATGGTGTTAAATAAACATAAAAATAAATAATATGTTAGCATAAAAAACACTAAAATATATATAGAAGATTACAATTTGGTTTGTATTAAGGAAGACAAAGGAAACTGCATGGTCTTACTGGAAAAGGATGAGTATCAGATAAAGCTTGGTATACAGATTAAAAATCTTAAATTTATGGAAATAGTATCATATAATCTTAAGAACATTAAAGACAAATTTATTTCAATTATGAAAATACTATATACAAAAGTAGAATACTTTAAAATGTATTCCTCTACTGTAAACCCCTAAGAATGTTTGTGGATATAAAACTTCATAAAGAAAATCCCCAACTGAGGCTTATTAATTTTAATGGGTTGTATTATTATAAAACAGCAAAAATTATTGCTGTATAGATCTTTGAAAAGTTGGGATTTGGCAAATATTTAATTAAATCATCATATGAATTTATTAACAAAATTAAAAGCATAAAAATAAATAATACTAATAAAATTACTTCACTCGATGTAAAAGAATTATATACTTCAGTGCCCAGAACAGAATTAATTGAGATGATTAATGAAATGTTAAGTAACAGCAACTATGGGCATCACAGAAAAGGAAACATCTTAAAATGGATATACAAAGACCTCAGAGTTGTAGCAAATGGAAAATATAAAATGAATAATGGATAGTTAATGATGCTGACCACTAGCATCATCATCAATAGTCTATTCTTAGCAAAAATCAAAAACTGTGTTATCCCCAAAAATGTACATATAAACTCAAGCTTAATATACATTAGATATGTGGCTGACACATTTATATATGTTATATACAGAGATTAATAAAATATGACAGGAGTTGGAACTGGCATTGACGCTATCATGGATCTTGGAGAAAAAAGACAATAGTAGGGGAATAAGATTTTGGATTTGTATATAAAAAAACAAAACCACATGCTAGACTACAGAATGATACTTAAGCCCCAAATATAAGAAGAGCAATATACTCTAGATCAAGAACCCCAATGTCACATAAATATGCAGGATTAAAAGGTTCTTTACATAGAAATCATACACTATGCAAATTTAAATACAATAAGAATAACATTGAAAATATACAAATGACCTTCAAAAGATGAGATATAATCACAATTAAATCATAAACACCATAAATAGATTTTATAGCAAAATAAGAAATCCTCACCCCATCCAACAAGTGGAACCTAAAAAATGGATGTCTACTTTACATTCCAAAAATTGCATATAAATTTAAAAATATATGTAAAGACAAAGTTAATATAAGCATTTCAAATCCCTCCATCACTTAACCAATTAGTCATCAACTTTAAAGATACTTTACCAAATGAATTGACTCATCAAGAGGTTTATAAAATTAATTATAGCCAACCAGCCTACAATGCTGCATACTGTGGAGAGAGTCAAGGGCTAACCTGACCAAGAAACTTGCCCAACATAGATATTTATATGGTAGAGCCTTCAGAGATAAAGAACATGCCAATATTTATAGACCACAATCAGAAAACCAGCCACAGATAGGAACTAATAAAAGCAAAAATAGCATACACACACACACACACTCAGAGAGAGAGAGAGAGAGAGAGAGGACAGAAAACAGAATGTCAAAAATGCATATGCAATGGCTAGTGACAGTTTTTCCATTAACAGAAAAGAAGCAAGCATATCCATTTCAAAGAAAGGGTGATTTGAATGTCTAAATGTGAATTTAAATTTGGATAAGTTGAATAGCTTATTAGATAATACTTAAACACTGATATAAAAAAACTTATAATCACACCTTATATTTATTATATTGAGGGAATGCTTAGCAGTGAATATTAAAAACTATCTTTTCTATGAGTATATTCATTAATTACCAGTTATTATGTTTGCTTAGAAAAGAAGAAAATTAGTAATAATTGAATATCATGTAAATAGAAAAATTGTCCAGCATGTTCTACACGTGGTTCTCATATTGGTTTATATGGTCATTGCAAAACTCATTACTAGTTTTTTTTTTTTACTCTTTCTTTCCTTTTTTTGGAGTTGGAATGGCCATATTCATTTACAAGTGGTTATTTATTATAATTTACCTATTGTATATATATATAACATAACTTTTTTTAATATGTGATATTCTATTTTGGATCAAAAACAATAATTAAACACATTTATTTAATAATCTATTGCAAGTTATGTAATTTTTTGTGTGTACGAACGAACATTTAAAGAATTCATAATTATGTCAAAAAATGGATTCTTAGATAGGTATATAAATAAATATGAATCGTTAGATAAATAAATAAACAGTTATGCATGGAATAAAAGACAATCGTTTGTATATTTAAATAATGGTGTAGATAGCTTGATAATTAAATAGATACAGAGATAATAAAAGAATGAAAATATGTCCAGTATATGGTTAAATATTTTCATAAATGCCAAGATTGTTAAACTAAATTAAAGTATAAATAATTAAATGCACATATAATTATATGAACAAAATAATACAGTCATTAGATATATAAAGGAATCCTTAGTTGAATAAGCAATGTACATTTGTTAATAAAGACATATCTTTTTTTTTGAGGGTGTATCTACACTCTTTCTAGAAGATTAGTCGCAGCAGCTATAAATAATCTTGAAGGTCAGGTATTTGAAAATAACCGCTCCTGAATGACACAGTTTTTTTTTTTTAAATGTCTGACAAAATTTTTTTAAGGACATTAGCCCGTTTCTTAGCAAATACTTAGATCATGATTTAATTTATTACCCCTGGCATAATTAACATTCAGTTCTGACCTCGAAATTAAAAACAGTATGAAAAAGAAAAAAAGAGCCAACTTGTATTTTCAAATCTATGACATTATTTGTTTGTGATATGTCACGTCTGCACATACTAGCATATATGCATTTATTTTTATTCTTTATATATATAATGTTTACTGTTAATATTCAAAGGAAATATATCTATATGTTTGCAAAGGAAGGTTTTAATAGATATGTTTTACCATTTCTTATAAATGAATCTGAGACTTGGATCTTCAACTTTTGTGTAATTGATAGCTGGTCTATAGTCTAGTCAAACTGATAGAAATCCTTTCCCATTTCAAATTTGAAGATTGTTTTGCCTAAAATACTTTTATGAAGATGTATATTCACCCTACTCTAGAATTATTTATTGTAAATTTGAAATCAATAAATATTAAATGGGATAGTGGTTATAAAATCCTATCTCCAAACTGACCAATTTTTGATTTTCAATTTTATCATTGAAGACTAGAATTCAAAGTTGAAACTAATGTATTTACATATTCAGATTGGTGATTTTTTTAAAAAAAAAAAAAAAAAATTGAATTTGCTTGAAATTTTAATCTATCTGAAAAATTTTCCTGCTTTATTCTCAATTCAAACTCAGATTGTGGACAAAGTAAGCATGTGTTTAAACAGCCATAACAGAGTAGTGAATGTTTTTTTTTTGTTAGTTACATTTTATAATCAAAGAATATACTATATACAATATATAGCTAATTCTTTCATTATCATGACTGCCACCTTTTGATAGCTTTAAAAACTAAGAAATGCAAGAAAAAGACTTAAATAAATGCTAAAAACATTTGAGCAATGCTAAATATTTGTTTACTACATTAAACAGTTAAAGAATAAACTATATACAATATATGATTATGTGATGCATTGTTATATGGCTAGTAGTCCTTTTTTGAAGTCAGAAATCTCTCAGCCAATATGTCCAAGTAAAACCTGTTAACCACATTACCTTCCCTTTCCATTCCCCATCCTAAGTTTTCCCATATTCTTCTCTATCTTGCTCTATCCCATTTCCACAACATCATCTTTGTCCACTCCATGGCTTTTGGTGTGATGTGATGTATTATGGCACCTTTTGACAATTTTTAAAACTAAAGAAAGCTTGCCAAAGATAAATGCTACAACTATACTGCTAAATATTTGTTAACTACATCAAACAATTAAAATATATGCCTATAATGTATTAGACTAATTCCTTTATTGATACAAATGTCATCTTTAGATAGTTGTAAAAATTAAGTAATTGCAAGAAAATAAAACTAAAGATAAATGCTAAACATATTTAATAATGTTTTTTGATAAAATTATGTTCCAAAAAAGAGAAGTAAATAAAATAACAATCAATAGTAACAAATCATAAAGACTAATTCAAAACTTTCTATTATCAGGATAAAACTCCGATTTATTATTTACAACAATTGGGTTAATGTATTTAAAAAAATAATTTGAAGACCTTCAATTATCATATGAAATACATTTTATACTACAACTGCCATATTGAACGAAAAAAGAGACAAACTGCTGTTAGATTCAGATCTTAAATAACTTATCAGTGGCCTTGGAGTACAACCAAAATTTCATGCAAATATAGCAGGTATTTGGATTATAGTAAAACTAAATGGTGACAAATTCCATACTTTAAATTAACCTATATCAAGGGCAATATATTACTGAAGGTAGAATTTGAAATTCATAGTATTAAAAATGTCAATTAAGAAATCCAACATGGATATACATATAAAATAAATAGATTATGTAGTATCTGATAAATTTTACAAGTGCTGTGTTTTAGATTGTGATAAACTATAGAAAATAATCATCCTTTCCTCACAAACATCTTAAATTCTCTGTCTGGAGTAAAAGTATCCTTGCAGATTGAACATCAGTGTTTGTAAGAAAAGGATAATTACTTTCTATAGCTTGGTACAATAAATAGGCTAATAAAATGGAAATAAACTTAAAGAAATGTCATCTTCAATCATCGATTTTTACTACGATGACCATATTGCATAAAAAATGTGTCCAATAACTTTCTTTGAGCACTGCCAATAATCGTACAGAAGTCATCCACGTAAGTTTCAAGTCATGAATACTTAACATTATGGTTACCCACTATAAACCAATCTATTCAACATGGATATATGCTATTCATGACAGAATCTGATATTCATTTCATTATAAATCTTAATTAAGAAATCCAACATTGAAATATGTAAGAAATAGACTAAAACACCTTGAATTAATGTAAATAAATTTGAAAAAATGTCTGCTCCAGTCATCTAATTACTGCTATACACAAATCTTGAATTGATATAAGTATATTCTATATATTTTTAAAAAACTTATATTACAGAATACAAAAAATATTCACTACATAAAACTATAGATAATAAATTTAATTTTATTTAAAGTTTTAACAGTTTAGGTTAATAATGAGGAGAAGGGAAATGTTTATTGGTAAATTCAAAAAGTTCACAAATTCAATGAAGACCTAAAATAAAGAAGTAACAGAACTGGCTTGTATAGATCAGGGGTGGGCAATTATTTTGGCTCAGGGGCTGCAGAGATTGGTGGAGGGCTGCATCAGGGGCCACTTTGTGGAAGCGAAGGTTAGTGGAGAGCCACACCTTTTTTTCATAACAAAATAAATACACTGCTTTATTCCATGTATTAACAAAGAAATATTTTTCCACTCTTCATTAAACACATGACATTCATCACCGATTTTACATTTTTTTCGGAGGGTTCATGGTTTTACTAAAGCTGGA
This sequence comes from Epiperipatus broadwayi, assembly GCA_028023455.1. NCBI lineage: Eukaryota > Metazoa > Onychophora > Udeonychophora > Euonychophora > Peripatidae > Epiperipatus > Epiperipatus broadwayi. The sequence continues at coordinate 1,930,314 of JAQFVV010006269.1, forward strand.
AATGTATATATTTGCTAATGCAAAGACAAAATTAAAATTAACCAGATCAACTGGAAAAGTACTGCACATCGTATCTACACTGTGCATGTGTATTGATGTGACCATTCTAATGGAAAATACTAGACGAATCTTCAGTCATGCACGGGAAGGAAATTTCAGTTCAAGGTGGGTTTTTCTGATTTGTCTTGGTGGGCCGCTATTTGCCCACCTTTGGTATAAATGAAAGTGTAATGGATGAAATTAATCATAGAACTGAACCTGGATAGTAGAAATAATATTAAACTATGCCTCTGTGCTTGAAAAGATACATATTTAATACATTTTTTATTGCCAATATCTACTTATGGTTGTGAAACTAAGATACTTATACGAAAAACAATGCTTCAAATAAAATATAAAGGGGTATACTATGCTTAGGTGAACAAACACAGATATTTGACATTATGAAAAAAAATTACGATGATGAAATGAAATTAGGCTCAGCATGTTATGAGAAGAAATGTCATTAAATAGACAATTAGATCCTAAAAGACTGTAAAATACCTCGAAATAGACTACATGTAAAATGAAGGAGTAAAAAAAATTTTTTTGGTTTAAAACTAGTCATAAAAACAGGACTAAACATGAAGAGATTTTATCTTTCCTAGAATCGGCACCCGTTGAAAATGATGGTGATTTTTACGACAGATTTGCGTGCAGATATTTTATATATATGAATGTATTATTTTTTTGTTCTTATCTCTTAATTTTGTTATAATAATTGAGTTACAAGGTTGATTAGGTATTTAACCTTGTTTTACACCTGCTATTAGGCAATTCAACGATTTTCAAGGTTGAATTAATCCTATCTTTATACGCCTCCTTGTAGAATAACTTGTAAATTAGCAAGGAAATCAAACAAATAAAATAAATAAACGAAATCAAAATTAAGAAACAAATACTTTAACGATGACTGCAGCATTATTTACATTTTTCTGAGTTTATTTTATGAAAAAATGTAAAAAGAAAGTTTGCAATGGAGCCAGGTACGTAAGTAGGTCAACGGGTTCAATATCTTCATAAATTTGCAGAACAAATATAAAAAAACTATTTATAAATAATTCTAATCCGTTATCTTAACTGATTTATAACCCACTTCATGCTTTCAATTATAATTTAAGTGGATATTACGAATAATAATAGTGAGTGTAGAATATATATATATCTGATGAGAGCTTTTGAATATTATCACCACCAAAGTTAACTTGTAATTAGATTTATTAACGGCGCAGATTATAATTTGCGTGCTGTTTGTGAAGGTTAATAACAGTCGGATTGTCCATTATTTATGATGAAACTGCTGTCTCAGAGAAGTGGGATAGCTTAATACGAGACCTTCTGTGGTGGGATTGCTTTGTCACAATAATAATAAAGAATAAATCGGCAGATATTCAAAATAAATCTTGTAATATTTTTCTTATTGCGTGATTATCAGCCAATGTAACGTATTGCCATCAGAGTTGGTAGTACTTTTCTAGAGGCAGCCTGAATTATTTTAAACTGGTTATACATATATCTGTAGTACTTTTTTAATTATTATTTAAAGTAATTTATAGTGTTCATATTATTAAACCTTAAGACAAATATCAAGAATTAGAGTAATTATAGAATTATGTTAATACGTCAATAAAATATGCATGACTCTATAACAAGATTTCTGCTTCCATATCGCTATTTTAGTTTTTCTTTCACTACCACTATGGTACTTATTGTAAGCGTTAGGAACAAAAAGATGCCAGATGATAGTGTTTAGTAAATCCCTAGCTGTAACTGTCCTATCCGATATCTTGGATCTATTTCAAGCTTATGGCTTTAATCAACTTGGAAAATATGTGAGAGGTAAATGACAATTGTTAGAAGGAGAGGACATTATATTCTAAAGATGCTGGTGCACTGTTCTAAGATCCAAACCTTCTCATTGATGAAAGCCACAAACCCAAAAACAATCTGGGGGAATAGCATAGGATAGCAATGAATGAGGATTTATTAAGCCTTCCTATCTCACATTTATTAATTATTAAAGTTTTCAATAGGTGGCATAAAAGTGGTGAAAGAAAAATATGCTGTTAAAATAATGCTAATCTCAATTTACCAAGGAATTAGTAATTTAAAGATTATCTGAGCCTATTAATTACTGTTTCTAAATCCCCATTAATTAATTACCCCAGAGGCAAGCTAAAAGATTTCAGAGAAGTAGCTCACATTCCAGGTTATCCACCTCATGTAAGGTTTCCAAGTGGATGCAAAAAGCAATTTACATGCTGTATAGATTTCACTGTAAATTTTCAAGCTATTTTTTGTAATAAAAATAATTATATATTATATATATTTGTGTACATTCATAATATTCATATATTTGTAACACATTTGTTATTATTTGTTATTAAAACAGATTTTATTATTTGTCAAATCATTTATTTTAATCATAAGCCATTTTCACACTCTCACTGTCCTGTCATATGTCCAACTAACCAGAAAATGAATCTCAGCTATGCACAGTTCACCATACATAGCAACTAGAGAAACTTTAGAGACAATAAACTATTTTTAATTAGATCGTTCATTTGTACAAGAGGTCATATTAAAACAGGCAAAACTCTCCATACAGTAGTGCCACCCAGTGACAACCAGAGTAATCAATGGATGCCAGAAGACTTGTACATAAAATCCCCATCTAGTGTCTCTGGTTGGCACTGAGTGGCACTACTGTATGGAGAGTTTTGCCTGTTTAAATAACAGTTATGTGCTAGCATAAGAAATGATGATCATGTGATGTTTAAGGGGTCATATTGTTGAAGACTATCCAGAATCAACAAATCTGTCCTATAATAGAATATTTGTAATTAATCAAGGTTTTAAAAGACACAACAAATTATCATTAACAATAATGCTTGGGAGTTCATAAGTTTGAGATCTTGATCTCAAGACTCCATCACTATACCCTTACACCAAACCACACTGGCCAAAAATAAATGAATGGTTTATGGCTCAAGAGTGCATAAGACATTTGAGCACTGATAATGATAGAAATGGTCTATGACTCACAAAGCTCAGAAGTCCATCAATATACCATAGCAGCAACCATGGACAAAAATAATTAAGTGGTTTATTACTTGGAAGTTCAGAAGAATAATGATCATGAATAAGACAGTTGGACACAATCCTTGGATCTTGAACTCCAGAAGGTGCCACTCTACCACTAAACCAAATCATAGGCTAAAGTAATTGCATAGTTTACTTTTTGGGAGTTCATAAGAAGTTCAAGAATTGAGCATTACAGAGATAGGATCTATGGACTTTGAGTTCAAGACTGCTACTTAGGGACCCTGATAATGGTGATAGAGGGGGTTTATTGTTTGATTATCAGCAGATTCGTACCTGATTTTCCGATCATGAAATAATCATGATCAGTATATTTTCATGGTTTAATGCATATATCATTGGGTGATTTTTCACATTGTATGGGTCTGGACATAATGTGGTAGTTGCTTTAATCCAAAAAAAATTATGTACATATAAAGACAATTCACACAGACATAGTTATGTCAAATATAATGTGTTGTTCCTGAAGGTTATGCCATGATTATTTTTGATTTTGACTCAAATCTTGATCAGAAAAAAAACCCTATATTTTAATCGAAATCTTTTTCATTGCAGCTATTTTTTGATTTGTTACTTTTTAAAGTCATTCTCTAGACTTCAGTGAAAAATGAGTGCTTTAACAATGATGAGAACTGATTTAAAACTAAGGTCATATGTCTTGAAACTGACTTAGCAATGAATATAAAAACTAAGTTTCATGTTAAATGAATATACATGCACATACTTTAACTGTGATGTTTGCAATGCTGGAACGGCTGATGAAAGCCTTTAATATTACCAAATACAAATGGTTTTTTTATCCTGCATTTCAGTTATAAAAAGTTAATATGCTATAAGAAAGGCCTCTACACCTAAGAATTATTAATTGAATGTATCTGGAACCATAACAGATTTTGGTACTTCTTCCGTTAGCCCAGGTCTTTACAGAGTGCAGATTAATTCATAACCCCAATGCTATACAGCAACAGTGGCCAATTTGCCAGTTAGAAAGAAAATACTGTCTTGTAGTGGATCATAATGCTGGCCTTTACAATGTTATTTGTAGGATAACCATATGAGGTCTGACAATCAGAAATTAATTCTAGAAAAAATGCCATTCATAGTCAACTCTAATGTAATTTTAGAACTCTTTTCCCAGAAAGGACATCAGAATTGTTATTGTATTACCCTTGATCAAAATGTCTTCTGTTCAATATTTCCTCTGCATAAAAAATCATTAGGAGCTAGATCAGGTAAGATGAGAGGGTGTTTTAATACAGGTAACTTTTTATTAAAAACTTCCTCGTGGGAAGTATTCTGTGACACAAGGTTTTCAGTTAAGAGTTTTACGTTTCTCTATTGATGTTTTCTTGGTCTGTTTCTATTGAGATGATGATTTGATGCATAACTTGATGGATTCTTACAATATTTTTGTCAGTTCTGCTCATTACTGGTCATCCAATCTTTCTTTATCAGTGATGTTTTTCTCCTCTCAGAAACATGTTTAATCCATTTGAATATTGCTGCTTTCTTCATGGCATTATCACCATAAACTTGGACTAATATACTTCTGATTTGACTTTACTTTTTCCAAATTTAAAAAGAAATGTATTGTTTGTTTGTTGATCTAATTCAAGCCCTGACATTCTCAAAACAGTACACAAAACCAGGCAACAGCAATAATTAATGCTACTCAGCAAGCCATTACCATATGTCAACAAGAACATTCCTTGTTTGATATACCAAAGTTACAAAATCTAACTTGCTTGTACAGTGCTGCCCCCATAAGTGCATAGCAGCAAGTTCATGAACTTAATTGTCAGATTTCATATATCAGTCAAAAATCCTATAGTGTTATCCCAGTTAACAAAAGATAAAAATTTCTTTTATTTTAAAAAAAAATGTTTGCAAACTAAAATCTATTCAAATATGGTTTGGTGAACATTAAATGTTCAAAAATAATTTTAAAATTAAAAAGAGAATCTTCATAGTGTTTTGGCTGGTGAGACTGAAATAATCCAAATGATTGTTTCTGTGACTTCAGTCAAATGTGCTTCCATGGGTTATATGTAACAAAAAAAGTATATTTACTCTTAAAATGTTTATTTTAATATGAATGTCCATTTTGCAAATTATTTATAAAAATATTACATTTAGGTTTTACTAAAAATTAAATCTATCCTTCAAATTGATTGTCTTCTATGAAGTACAACTTTTAATTGCTTAGAAATTTATAAAAAAATCAGAGCAGTAGATGTAATGGAACAGAGTCACAGTCCATGTTCCTAAAGCTTTAAAGTTTGCCACCCTACTATTGCACTAGACAATGTAAGGCCATAGTAATCAAATAGTTTATTACACAGAAGTTCATTAGAAGTTTGAATACCAGGAGTAATGGAACACAGCCATAATTCATGGACTTGAATTCCAGAAGCTGAACCTTTATGACTGCATGAACTATGCAGGATATAAAATATCTATAGTCTATTGCTCAGTAAGTCATAAGATATTTAAGGACCAAAAGTAATAGAATAGGACCTCAATCTCCATATCTTGAGTTGCAAAGTCCACCTAATACTGCACTAATTACATTCAAGAAAAATAATCAAATGATTTATTATTGTTCAGAAGTTCACAAAAAATTCAAGAACTAAAAATGATGAAATGGAACAGTAATTTATGGGCCTGCATTTCCGCAATCACTTTATTCTGCACTAAACCTGCAGGGATATTCTCTATAAAAGGCACTGTTAAGATGCTAAGCAGATGTGAAATATATGATAAAGAATTGAAATTACCCCACCCTTCCACACACATACTTCCTATTTAAAAGGAATAAAATAGCTATGAATAGTTTTGTAGAATGAAAAATGGGGATGAATATGTTTTAGATAGGTGTGATGAGTAATATAATTGACTAAATCCAGAGAAGACAGCCCTCAGATACGGAGCAATTAAGTCTAAAACACTTTTATTACATTTGTTAACAATTCATTTTTCATTCATCTCACATATTAATACGAGTTACTTTTTTTTTTTTTTTTTGTAGTATAAAAGTTAAATCATTGTTTTCCATAATTCTTTCCTTATGTCCTTAACCAGGAAGAATTCTTTATTCTTGCTGTAATATTTATTCCATTCTTCAGAAGAGGAAAAGAAAATGACTAAGGAAAAAATGAAGTGCTGTTAGGAATAAATAATCAGTTTATTTTATCGTAATTTTAAATTGTGTCTATCTGATATAACTTTCTTTTTAAGATTATTTTTATTCTCTTTTTTAATCTTAGTTTTTGTGAAAGAACCTTAAAAAATAAATATATACAATTTCTAGTGACTGTTGCCGTTGATAGAATGGCCTAGCATCACCTTAAACTCAATATTCATAAATATAAAGGTTATTGGTTCAATTCCCATGCTAAAACTGTCACTGATTAGATCAGCAATAAATTTCAAAACCGATCGTAATCTGCGTGTATCTTACTAATAGTTGAATGTATTTGGAAAAGTACAAATAAAATTTAGATTTCTATAAAGAGATTTAATAATTAAATTAGATAATAATTTCCTATTCTGATTCCACTATGAATATGAGGTTACAATAAGCCCTCGAAGGCACTAAGCCATTGTATTATTACTGTGCTCAGTTTCTCCATTGCTGCGTCCTGGCGCACTCAACAATTTTTTTTTTTTCAAAACACAGATAAACTTATAAAGATACCGAAACAGACAACTATTCACTTCATAAAATTCTAAGAAATTAAGGCATATGAAAATATTGGGCAGCATGGCATACTACTTATAACATTGTAGGTTAAAGCATTATGGAAAGTACTCTATAAGATGTCTTTTTAAAGATTTAATATAAGCAATGCAACAAGAAAGGAAGGGTATACGTAACAAGCATGTGGGGGTGATTTAAGCTTACCAGAAGAAGCCATTTGAATAGAATAAAATTCTGGAATAAAAAATTTCAGAATATTGTTATCAGGTAAAAAAAAAACACTTTTATATTAAAAATAAACACTTTTATATTTATAGTGACTTTATCCATATTAGTTTAAAGAATACTTAAGAATTGATTTCATATATTGTACAAAATCTTTTTCATATTGTCATTAATCATAGGGACATTATATATATATACACACACAAACATAATACTATTTATATGTGAAGATACATGGCAAACACATTTCTAACTTAAAATTATTTTTTATCAACAACAACAAAAAAAATTAATAAATAAGGATTTGGGATTCAAATCTGGAAACAGTTTATTTAAATTTATAATAGATGGCGTTATAGTAGTAGAGAAAGAGGGCTGCTCTTGTTTATATTATAGTAAGCTAAAGAATCAAATAGCATTACACCAGTATTAACCTTTCAAGGAAAAGATGGTGTCTATAGTTAAATTGAGCTGATGATTATTAAAAATATAGTTACTGATTTAGTATCAGATCTCTATTACTATATAAGTAGGTTGGATTAAAATCCTTAGGGTTTCTTGAATTTACAGACTATTTAGCTTCCAGATTCAAACTGCATTGCTTTCATTTTAGAATTCAGACTTCTTGTTAATAAAACCAGAAAAATCAACCTGTCAATAGGGATTAAACCACAATACCATTTGGTGAACATTGATTCCTCAAGATTACAATAAATGGTACTAAGAGAATAGAGAAAGGAAGCTATTTGTATTTATACTACAGTAGAATAAAAGAATGTATTGTTGAGAAAACACATTTGTCTTATTGTTATCATATGACATGGAATTAATAACCTTACTTCAGATAGTTTAAGTCAGCAGTGTCAATCACAGTCAATCCTAAATGAGTATGGTAATTCCAATTTACACTGGAGATGAGTTTTGCAATAACCCATACAAATCAATCTGTAAATCACAAATATATATATACTTACAGAACAAGCCAATCCATTCTTCAGATTATTTGCTATTTTGTGATACTGTCTTTTAACTTCTGCAGAAAACTTTTTTTTCTAAAATACTTCAACATTGCATCAGTTTGTAGCTTTCCAATTTATTTATTTAGCATATGGATTTAAACAGCTTAATTATTAGTAAGACATCACAAATAAACCTGTAGAGATTCCAATGAGCAATTAGATGCCATCGTGGCTTTATTAAGTCTTTCAATTCTGCTACTGAAGCCATAAATCTGACAGCCATTAACTATGTGTTTTATAATTTGTATTTGCCCACATTTATAAATATTATTTACTGAAAAAATCCATTTATAAAGCAAATGAACACAATGACCATGAATGGATTCATTCTCAAGCTGTTGATGAAATTCAAGTTGCATTTAGGAAGATCAAATCCAGATGGCTTTATTGTTGGATCTGGAAAAAGAAATTCATTTAGAATCTGATAAGAATTTCCACTTTCTACAGCATATTTCTCCAATTTTAAATTCTTGATTGAATATCCAAAATGGAGTTCTTGATTTGAGTCAAGTTTCAGATGATGAAACTCTATCTTGAGTTATTGATACATTTTCTTTGAAGTAATTTCTTTTCTGATATTGGTTATGTGAAAGAATAGGAAACCACTGCAGAGTGGTAATCTTAAATATACCAGTAATATTTCTCATGATATTTTAATTTTTTCTCCAAATGGGAGGCCCATTATTCACCAATGGAAAAAGTTTCTCTCAGCTAAATCATCTCAGTGAAAACAATTAAATTGCACTTCTTTAGAATGTCTTTCTGATAATCTGTATAACATAAATGTGATCTACCTTTGCATAAAAACCCTGCTAACTTCACTACAAAACATCCTTTAAAAAGTTTTGTACTGTTCATTCGTTTAAAATGTCCAATTCAACAAAGTTATGATTTTATAATTATGGATTCTATAATATCACATCCAGCAAGTTGAAAAACATATTGAATAGTCTGGATTTTGCTATGGTATTATTTCAGATATCCCTGTCTAAATGACCATTTATTGTGCAATCTTAAAGTCACTACATATGAAGACTTTAAGATATAGTTGTATTTTTTTGGCACGATGGCTCAGTTGGTTAGAGTGTTACCTTAAAATTCAATAATCAAGAATCTAAGAGCCCAGGTTCGAACCCCCATGCTAATACTGTTACTGGTCAAGCCAGAAACACCTGAAGAAGAGGGGAGAATAATACTTCTCAAAATATTGTGCAAATACTAACCTGATTGAGTACAGTTGAATGTATTTGGAATATTTAAATAAAGTTAAATTTTTCTAAAGACATTCAATACTCATATTAGATGGTGGAAATGGTCCAATATAAAAATACAACTAGAACACCATCATCACAAATCTTCAGAAAAACACTTTAAGATATATACCTTTAAATCAGCTTGCTAACAATATTAGCTAACTATGGAATCAAATTACTAAATTTAATAAAAATTTCTCAATTTAATCTACATGTATTTTTTTTAATAACGGACTTCATAATGTATTAAGTTATATTTTCTACAAACAGATCAAATTTCTACCTTTAATCTAACTGTATTTTTTTTTTCAAAGTAACGGATTTTAAAATATATTAAATTCTATTTTATAAAACGGATCATTTCTTTTTGAAAAGCCCCGAAGCACATCTAAAAGTTTTTGGTCATATGGTTTGATTGATGTCTCAACAGATTCTGGTGGGCTTCTGTGTCAAGGTTTAGAATAAGGTTTCAACAACAATGTCTTCATTTTTAACCATAATTTTATTTTTAAGGATTAAATTTTTATAATACAATTTAGAGTATGTGCCTGCAGGGTTGTATGTTTTTAATAATATTAGAAATATTGCAAGTTACTTTTTTTAAAACTATTTATGCTAATTCTTCTTTTATATATAACAGATGTAGGGAAGAAAAATGAACAGGAATGTAATGGTTAAGCAGGCATTTGCTAAGGATAGAAGTTGATTCATAGTTCTTGATGTTGCATTTATGAAAATGACTTGTTTTTTGGCCATATTAGTACATCCTTCACCTCAACTCTACCATATCACAAATATCCACCAGTGTAGAAATTTAGACTATTTTCTTTTCATGTGAGTTAACGATATCCACCACCTGAATCTTAATAACCATCTTGTCACCATGATATCTTTTATTACACCAACTTTCATGCAAAGTAGGGATTTGTTTCTAGCCACTTTTAACACCTTGCAGAAGATAAGCAATCATTGTTACTATACACATTTTTTCAAATTCTTTGGTTATTATTAAGGCATTTCTCAAACCAATTCTACAAATATCTCAAACATCTGTCAGTATCAGAAACTCAGATATCATCCTATCTCATTATGAATGCATTTCACGAACAACCTTTGTTCTGCAGGTGACACAGAAGTATCAAACACCCGGATCGCCATACTCATGATGATAGCTTGATGCTTGCAAGACAAGGACTGATTTCTGTTCCCTTTTAATAGCTTGTGAAAGGTGGAACTGTAAACATATTGTGGTGATGCAACATTGGATAGATCTGGAGCTGTTATATTTTACAAGCCTTCAAACTAAATGAAGTTCAAATTGAGGAATGAATTAAATATTCTAGAGTATCTGTGAAAAGTAATATATATATATATCCAAGATAAAAATGATTTGAATGCCTTCTCTTGTAGTAGCATTTATCATAAATAAAAAAAGAAGAAGCTTGTTTAGAGCTATTAGCATGCTCTTAATTTTATATATATAAGATTCTCTCAATTAATAACTCAGACTTATTTGAATATGCAATTCGAATTATATAACAATAACAATATGTTTATTCATAAAAAGATATTTTTAGAATGTGTAAAACTTCATGTATTAATACACATAAGTTATTTAAAATATATATATATATGTGTGTGCGTGTCATTATACTGCTCAATAATTATTTTCTAAAATTAAAATTTATAAATAAAAAAAAACTAATTAAAGACAATTATGTAGTTTTATTAAAGCTACATTCAATTGAAAAACATGTAATTAAGAATAATTAAAGAATTAAATTAGATATTTGCCACTAGGCAAAACAGAAAAAGCAAAAACCAATTAAGGTTATTTGGAAAGAGATGTCCTAATAGGACCTAAGCTATAAAAAAGAGAACAAAGAAGAGAAAAATACAATATCATCTGTGGAGAGCCAAAGTATATGTCACCAGCATCATATAACTTGAAAAAAAATTATTTCTAGATTCAGAAGCATTATACCTCATCTAAGATCAGTTATAAATAATATAGTATTTTTAGTACTGTCACAAAACAGAATATTGAAATTTTGTATAAGAAGAATACTCTTGATTTATTAAACATATCTCTTACATACCAATCAGATCCTGAAAGATGTAGTCCTATCAATCTCAAAAAAGTGCTTAAACATCACCATTCTTTATGCTTACACAGATTGTTTACACAGAAGCAAAACTCTCCATGCAGTAGTGCCACTCAATGCAAGCCAGAGTAATCAATGGATAGAGGAAGATTTGTGCATAAAATCCTTCTCTAGTTAAGGATTTTTTGCATCCATTAATTACTCTGGCTTGCAGTGAGTTGTGCTACTGTATGGAGCGTTTTGCCTAAAAAAAGTGTCTATAAAAAGGCCAGAGATGGAGGAGATATGAAATATAGCTTTTTCCCATGGGAGAAATGTTTCTCATAATTTGCACTTCTACAGCACATATATTTAAGTAGCAGACTATCCCAAAACGAAGAAAAATCCAAGAGAATGAACAAATAGAGACTTTAATATTTTACATTTCATATCTGAACTTATCCACCTGTAATAAGCTTATTAAATTGTTTAAAAAACCCACAGTAATAATTTTAATTTATACGCATATTTTAATACATGGATTTTTTGAATATAGATATTGTTTAAATTTCTTTTTTATTGTTGAGGAATTTTTATTGGTGTAATGTAAGCTGATGTATATATATATATTCGTTAAATGTGTATATATATTTAATTGTAACATTGATAGTTAATCTTCGATATTCTTTATTATGTTAATTGATTTATTCTCTAATCATCAAGTAATAATGTCCATAGGTCATTCTGACATCAATCGAGATTATCTAAAGTAAATAATATTGTTTTGTTTTTTTTTTTAAAATTTCATGATTGTCTGTGTCATTCTTCTCTTAATCGTTTCATCTCTAAGCACACACAACAGTCCTCCATTGTTCATGAGCATTCTAGCTCTGAATTTTAAAAAAATGGGATTGTTACAGTAAAAACTGCAGTGACGGTGCCCGGGGGGAATATTATTCGTACGTGATCTTTCTTAGAAGAAAAGGGGTGCCTTGAATTAAGGCTAATAAAATTCAACCTTGTAAATTCAAATAAACACTAATGAACAAATATTAAATAAAACTCTCTGAGATAGGACTTAATATACGATGACCGGGAATATACCAGAATACCTTATATAAGCAATTATATAAGAGACAGAAGGTTTGATCATCTTCATCATTATTCACACTATTTAAATTTAATTAATTGAAACAACAAATACAATTTATCCAAACTTCAAACACTTTTTAGCAAAACTATTTATTTGTACATACACATACTCCTATGTTTCGACTGACCTGCAGTCTTCTTCAGAGCTATGATATAATGAACAAAATAAAATAAAAAACATAGTAAACAAAAAATTTTTAAAAAAAAAAAAAAAAAAAAAAAATTTTTTAAAAAAAAACAACCAAAAAAAAAAAAAAAAACAAAAAAAAAAAAGGGGGGGAATCACTGATTTGAAAAAAAAAACATTAAAATTCCACCAATAGCAAAAATGTTAAATTAAGAATGTTTTTTAAAAAAATCCTAGCCCAAAATGGACAAAAATAGGAAACAAAAAGATGATAAATCAGCTATTAGGATTTGTGTTCCATATGTAAAAGGAACTACAGACAGTATCGGACGTATATTAAAACGCTATAATATAGATACAACATTTTCTGCTCATCAAAAGATCAGCAATATAATAACCAAGCCTAAGGATTCAATCCCTCTTGAATCTCATGGTGTCTATCAAATCTCATGTAAAAATTGTAAAGCTTCTTACATAGGCATGAGTAATCATCGCATCAGTGTTAGGAGAGATGAGTATGCTAATGCAGTTAAACAACACTCATCATCATCAGCAGTCTCACTCCATACTATAGATTCAGGTCATAAAATTGATTTTTCTAGTACCAGGATCATATCCAGATGTGATAATCTTTACCAGTGCAAAATTAGAGAAGCTATTGAGATACTTACAAGGCCAGATTGTAACAATAAGTGAGATGATACATGCAAACTTCCTCCTATTTGGAAAGATTTTTTTAAAAAAACATTCTTAACATTTTTGCTATTGGTGGAACTTTAACGTTTTTTTTTTTTTCAAATCAGTGATTGTAGCATCTCTACAACTGTCTGTCTACCTTTTATCACCCAGTAGATGAGACTTGGTGATCAAATCGAAATGGTATATCAATATTTAAATTTTTTAACATGGATGAACCCACAAAATATGTCTTCTATATATATGAGTCATCAGTATAAGCATCAGCATTATCATGAATAAGGCAATTAATGCTATAATATGTTTAAAATTTTTTTATCAGTACATCCTCATTTCTCCTATATCACAACCATCCATTAGCAGAGAAACTCAGATGATCGCTTATAGGTATAAATATTTGGGTGTTTGGTAACTTTAACCCATCAGATTAAGGTTGCTGGTAAAATGCATGACTATGAGAGAGTGTAGTCTGAGTTTTTGCATTGGGGTAAGTTGCCATATGGTGGACTGGATAAGCATTGTTAAAACCAAAAAGGTTTTAATGTTTTTTTAGAATGGAGCTATATATAGAGTGAAATCTGGGATAATTAGACAACAGCATTGGAAAAGATAGGGTCTGTGGAAATGAAAGTTCATAATAAAAAAAAATGAGTTGGGAAAAAAAAAAAGATTGAAATCTCAAAAAGAATTAACAAATGAGGAAATGAATATATTATGAAGAATATGTTAATTTGGCAATGAAACTATGAAAGAAAAAAACTTTATATTGCTTCACTTCTATTACATCTTTACAAAAATACTATTTCCCATAACCTTCTTTTCTCAATGCTTTATTGAATTTATGACAGTTTTGATTAGCTAGAAGTTTTTCTCAGACATTTGAAATAACTTTGATCTTTTCAAACAACAAGCTAACAGTTTTTTTTAAAAAAATTATAAGCTAAATCATTAATTTGTAAGTGGAAAAGGTTTTAAATATATGAAGATGACTGCTATCTGGTTGAAACTGTCATAAATTAAATAAAGCACTATGAAAAGTGCATTATAAGGTGTGTGTGTGTGTTTTTGGTAAAAATGTTATAAAAGATAAACTGAAAAAATGATCATGGACAATTGAAAAGTATTAGAAGTTGATGATGTATGTGGAATCAACTTGCCTTTTGACTAATGATGATTTCAGTCTATTTTTTGTGCATTTTACAGCTATGCTGTCATCTCGATCACAGTTTGCTTTATGTACAAAATTAAGCCAATAGATGGAAGTATAGTCATTGTCTACAATTTTGTTATTAACTTTCATTCAGTCATTCTTTGAATTGCCATCTAAAGTTTCTTTATTTAATGCTTACTTAAAATACTAACATATAACTTGAACTTTTAGCTTGCACAAGATGTGATAAAACCAGAACAACTTTTTTTTTAGTGCCGCTTATATTAAGCTTGAGCTGCTAGTGCATTTCAAATTGCTTTCTTGCTTCTGCTTTATTAATGATGAGAACTTGAGATTCAAAGCAGGAAATAATGCAGTTATGCAACAAACAACCACCTTTAACTCTATTTTACTATTTAGTTGAGATTACAAAATTTAAAAAAAAAATTTTAAAATTTTAAATCCAGGCGAACTTGCTTTAACAGTTATATAATTCTGATTCTGGATTAATAACTATATATTTTAGTACCTCAGTTCCCTCCTCACTGTAGAAACATGACTTGATTTGTTGGTTTATATCATGTGATAAAACATGAGCAGCTCTTACAGTAAATATTTCTTTTACTTTAAATTCCAGATGCTCACTGATAAATTCAAAAACCAGAAACGGATCTGAGGATTTAAATGTAATAACATCTGGTAATAATTTATTACTTAAGATTATCCATAGATGGCACTAGAGTAGAGAGAGAGCTGCACTTATAACATTACACCAGAAATAGATGTTATGCTGTTTTATAAATAATCTGCTTCCATTTTATTTTGTACAATTCATATTTTCATGCAAGGTTTAACACTATGGGAGCCTTTTTGAGTCTAATTTCTATGAAAACTGTTTGGTGTAGGCCTTCAAAAATAAGTAATTTTCTTCTTAAATCTCTTCTCTTGTCTATCCCTATGCAAAGTTATGTTTATATGAAGGAGATCATAACTTTTTTACTTTCTGACAATCACTGATCTTGGTGAAAATTAGCAGTGAGACAATTGGGGTCCTTTATTATTTTGCTGTGTACAAACATAGACAACATATGGTTATTAGCTGCCTGTGATATTTGAGTAGGCAATGTTTTTCAAATTAGACAAGTATAAAATCACTCTGGAGATTATAGTTGATTTTTAGATATCAATAAATAGAAAAATATAATAACCAATGTTAGAAACATTATAACATTAAACAATAGTTGATAAACTCTTTGTCCTGAAAGCCTTCTCTTATCAGAACATATCCATTACTCATATTCAAATCCACATACATGTATAGTAACAGTAATATTATGATTTTCTTGCATACTTTTTCATATGCTTCTAATAACAGTTCTCTTTACTCTAGAACTATTTATTAAAAGCTTGAGTAATTTATGAATACTATAAAGTTGTAGTATTCTTATTCACAGATTAATTTTTGGTATTTGGATTGATGAGTGGGAACAAGAATTCAAAGTTAGGATTAATACATTTATGCTTTTACAACTATCTTTTATTCCATTATATTATTTAAGATAATAGTCTGAAATTTAAAAAGGCATGATTTTGAATCCAAGATAACTTATATGTATGGCTATTTAGATTTGATACATAGTTAGATTCCATATAGTTTAGAGATGTTAGTTTTATGATAAATGATAACTCTTCCATCCTTTGGCAGCAAAATTGATACCAACAATATCATATGATCTTTCATACTTACTCATATACTTTCAAAAGCACTCTAATTTAAATCCATTTATTGCAGTTTTGAGTAATCAATGGAGACCAGATAGTATAGTCTACAATATCCTTATTCCAGAATCAGTTTCTGACTCACATCCATATAGTTATAAGCTTTTGACTTTTTATTTATATAAAATATTAGATTGATTAACTGAATCTATTTACATAATAAAAACCCACTGATAGCACTTCTATAGAACTCTTAATATTCTGGTTGGTCCAAATAACTTTTATTAACTCTTTTTAGTCTTTTTCTTATCATTTATGTCACTTAATACACTTTAATCACTTTTTATAATTCAGTAAATTTTACTTATTCCTTGATAATATTTCTTTATAGTTTCAATGGATCAACAGTCTTCATCAGAGCTTCTTTATTTTAAGAATCAAGAAAACTCTGATGAAGAGTGCTGGTCAGTTGAAATTATAAGAAAATATTATCAAGGAATAAATAAAAATTACCACATTGTAAAAAGTGAATAAAGAAATGTGTATTAAATGATATTATATTAAAATATACAATCAATGCATAAATGATCAAAATGTGAAGGAAAATTATATTTATCATTTGTACAATAAAATATTACTATTTCTTTCTGAATATTTTATCACATTTAAACTATTTTTACTTTTAAACAACCACACATAGACTTTATATATTAAGTAAGAATTTACATTTTATATATTAAAAAAATCAATTTCCTTACCATTTTCTGAATGATCTTCATATTCATAATACTCTACAAAACAAAAAAATTAATAAAACTTATGGAACAGTAAATTCTAAAAGCACAAACTACATAACAATTCATAAGTCAAATTCATTATTTTTTTAATAAACTTGTAAAGAACAACTTCTTCGTGCTAATTAATTAGTCTTATCTTCAACAAAGTGTTTTTTTCTCATCTCATTTATGCCACTTGTAAGTTTTAGTAATTAATAGATGTCAGATTATGGTGTTTAATAAATCTACTGATTACTAAAATTTACACTAGATGGCATAAATGTAATGCTAAAGAGCATAATTGCTGAGATATTCTTGACTTCGTTTAAGGAGAAGCCACAGTACATTACATCACATCACATCACATTGCTTAAGCAGGCACCATATGTTTAATTAGCTATTTGTTGTCTGACTGATAAATTATCAGTGATAGGAGAGAAGACATTTTTTATGTTAAAATAGTTCTTGTGAGTTTGGCTTGTGAATTATTATTATGAGCTGCTTATTAGGAGTTTATTATTATAAATTCTAAGCATTATATATTAAATAAATTCTAAACATTATATGTCAAATAGGCATTGTTTTTTTTTTACCAAAATAATATAAAATAAATATTAGTAATGTTATTTTGGATTTGTAATAAACAACACAATAATCTATTATATTACTAAATTATAGTGAATCTTTAAAAAAAGAAAGTAGACTAAATTCCCAAACATCAAGCACTAGTGTTAACACCCAAAGTAGCCTACCATCCAATACCTTTAGTCAAAATATCATACAAATATACACAAAATTACAGTTTTATTTGGTTAGACAAAGTATATGTAAAAAAATTAAATGTTTTTTTATTTAATTAAAACTAAAATTTAGAATTTCAAGAATTCAAACATTCACTTTTCTTTCCAATTACAAATCAGGTTTTTTAAATTCCTAGTATTTCTTAATTAATATACTTGAAACTTTCATTTTACCACATAAGTTTTGATTATACAAATAAAAACATCTGACAAAGGCAAATGACCCCAAATGCATTTCAAGGTGAACTAGTAGTCTTCAGTTAGTGAAAGTCATAATCTCCAACAATTGACTTTATTACTCTTACTTAACATTTATCGCATTGTATTATCATAATTTATGGTGTTGTCTAATTTACAACTCACACAACCTTCCTACCCTAGATAGGACTTTAGTGATTAATATCATTTTTAGCCCAGATATGCACTTTAAATTTTAATTAAAGATGAATATATCTATTACTATCAAAGATAATATTTATAATTTAAGAATCAATTTTTGCATAAAGTGTACAATATCACATAATGTTGCTGTCGATATTAACCTTCTCAACAAAAGAGTAGAAGGCCTATAGTTTGCATAAAATTGAGATCAGTAAATCACATGGAAAATGATGATATCTGATATATGTATGCAGGCAAATTAATTAGTTTTGTTTTAGTTTTTGAATTCAGACTATTAGTTTGGATAATATAAATGAAAGTACTTACGTTAGGTGTATAATGGTTTTAGTTCTAGATTTGAATCCTAGTTTTCACTAATGAAAACATAAGCCCAAAACTGCTCAGTCTGGAGTTGTTATGTAGTCAGGAATTTTATGGTATTATATCATTGGGTGTCCACTGATTACTCAAGTTTATAGTAGCTCTAGATTAAAATGAAAGCAATTGCCTTTAAAAAAATATGAAAGGTCACGTGACATTATTGGTATAATTTATTTAATCATAACTTCAGAATGCCCCCCTCCCTGGAAAATAAGAAGAGACAAAGCACAATAAGTTAAAGGTGAGTTTGAAATTATAAGCCAGTCCATAAACATTTATTTTGTTTACTTATTTTGCAGTATTGTCTTTTAACTTCATCTACAACAATTTTTTGTTTCTGAAAGACTTCCATATCTTGCTTAACTGTAGTTCTTCATTCTATTTTCTAACCCCTTTATGCACATTCTCTCAATGAATGAAATCAATATTGCATTCATTTAGAGTGACTTTGAGATAATTTTTATAACGTAAGCAAATTCTGCTGCTCTCCTGAAAACCATGATAAGTTGAATATTCTGATACTATTTGTATGCCTCTGCCAACTCATTTCCTTAAGATTGAATGGTGCTTCCTTCAGATGACAAATAAAAACATTTCTCTACTAAAGAGCAGCTCGTTGATGTTATAATGATTGGATACTATCAAGTAATTTGTATTAATTAAAGTAATCATTAACTAATGAATTCTTGAGAATAATACCAGTTTGTAACATAATCTGAGGTCATGTGATGTTCAGCACATAAATGTGACAGTCAAGTTGTGATACATACATTTTTAGTTCTTGGGTCTGCCATTCTATCCTGCAGAGCATCCAACCTTATGAAACACTGTCAAATAATTTATAGATAATCACATTTTACAAACGATAAATATTCATATATCGTATTTTGAGTGGATAATGAAAAGTTCTATTAATGTATTTTCCCATTTTGAAATCTGATCAAAAAGAATACTTATAGAATTGTAATTTAATGGACAGATTGCAATACAAATTAAAAGGTGAATATAGATTCACCAAATTGACAAAGTTCCATGGAATATCTTTATTCATTGATAAGTGATATGACACATTATTAGGACATTTGGGTATATTCATGATCCTTAACAATCACTCATACAACTGCATGATTTAGTGGAGTGAAAGAGTAGCAGACTGAAATTCAAAGTTCATAGGTCAGTTCCATCACTTATGGTATCAGAACTTCTTATGACCCCCTCACCAAAAAACAATTCAATTGACTATAATAACAATAGCCATTTTGTTTCCAGAAGCTAACAAATGAAAATGTATATAGATTATTTAAGTATCTGGATTTTGAAAATATGGTTTGGTGTTTTTACAAAATATTTCAAAGAGTTGGGAAATATTGCAAAAGTAATCAAATTAAAATAAAAAATAGGTAAAGATAAATACTAAAAAGTTTAATGTTCTATGGATTTTCTTAGAAGAAAATAAAGATTGATAATTATGAATTAAAACAAGTTAACAAACCCTGGAGACTTAATGGATGAGATTAGTCACAAAATTAAGAGCAATTTTGATATAAAAAAAATAACTTAATATTAAAAGATATCTTATGTAGTTGAAAACAATTTTAATAAATGTGTTTTACCAGTTCTTCTGTATGAAATTGAGCTTTGGACATTTAACACGAGAACAATACAAAAACTTCAGATCTCTCTATGGAGTATGAAGAGATGTATGTTAGAAGTAACAAGAAAAGATCAAAAGTTACCTAAATGAGAGAACAAACAGATATCAATGAATAAATTTAAATCAAAATGGAGTTGTGTTGGACATATTGCTAGAAGAGATGATGAGATAGACAGATGAAATCTTACATTGGATTCCAAGAGATTTAAAAAATCTAGAAAAAGACAACATGTGAGATGAGTAGATGCAATAAGCAAATTTACTGGCATGGTGTGGATTGATAATGAGTGGAAATGATGATAACTTTTGGAAGGAAAATAAAAATGGAAAGGTAAAATACATAAATGAGATAATCAAGAAAAAAAATGTGAAATTCGATAGGTGAAATAAGGAAATTTGTGTGATATGGAGAAAAGAGGTTATGGATTGGAGAATCTGGATTAAACTTTGAGTTGTCTTCATCCTACAAAGATTCCAGAAGAAAAACAAAGACAGAAGAGTAACGTATATAAAGTCGATAAACAATAAAGAAATATATTCGAGCAAATATAATAGCAATAATAAATATAACGGTAATTCTACATAGTATAGTCTTCCAATCCGTAGAAGTTAATTTCTTACCCTCTTCAACTGCGGTTATATATATACTGTATTGTAAAGTTGGTTTACACTGAGAAAGTATTAGATGTCAAAGTACATTCACATTTGCAATCAAGCGTTTGTTATTATTTGATTTTAAAGTTAAGAGATTTAGATGAGTTTAATTATTATTATTGAAATTTCGAAATTCAGTGCTAATAATAGTTTTTGGCTAGTAATTTAAATCAATATAAAGCTATCTTTTTTTTTTTTTTTTGCAAATAGCCGATAGATTTACCTCCCTCTAATTTTTCTAATTTGATTGGTTTTTATAATAACCAGTTTTAATTGCAGAACATTATAGAATGCATAATTTCTGCAAGTCGTTTTTTTTTTTTCAAGAGCAGTCATAATATGAATTAAAGGTTGTTTTAAACTTTATTTCAGTTCTTAGTCACATAATTTCAAACTCTGCGGACCTTCCTCTGAAGATCGCATTTCAAAATGACAGCAGATATGGTGCGTTTGGACCATTGCTTCATATCAAAAGTAACCATTTAACATATACTGCCCTTTGTAACCTAAGTACAAATTATCATTTAAACTATTACCATAACATTTTATGTATTATCACGTGTGGACATTGAAAGTTTGCCGGAAGTTAATTCCGGATTTTTAAGATAATATATACAGAGACTAGCTAGGAACTTCATTAAAACAATTATATATATATAAATAATATTATTAAATAGAATAAAGTTTTGTAAAAGCCTTTTTATACATTTTTTCTAATTTCGTCTTTTTAATTACAAAAATACTTTCAGGTGTAGGTTTTGTTAGGTAAACATATTCTTCCGCCATTAAAATTTCTTTTCAATTATCCACTCATTCTAATTCTCATTCATTTTGCTATTTTCTGAAGATCAGAAATTTCGCAAAACATAAAGAAATATCAAGATTGAGTTGGTCAATTGAAAAATAAAAAAATTTATAAAGAAATTTTCGGAATTGTAATAGTTTTACATGATCTGCTAATAAGGAGGTTTGCTAACTCTTAAGAATCTCAGACTAACCAGTATGAATCATTATCGCTGATAGTTTGTCACTGTTTTTAGACTCGTTTTAATTCATCGTTATAAGACAAAGATGAAATAGCCTTTTTTAATAAATTATCTATCTTAAGTAAAAAATTCTCCAGCAACCCTTCATAAAAAGTAGCGAAAGAGGAGTACGCATTAGGCTTTGAGATTGCGATCAACTAATTAAGAATAGCTAGATACGTATTCACATACCGATAGATGTTCAACAGTGTCTGATATAGAATCTATGAAGGAGAAGGCAATGATCTCCAGATTTACCTAATTATCGAATAATGAGGGAGCGTTTTTTTCTTTCACGCTTTAACCACTAATTAAGAATAGCTAAATACCGTTTTACCAACCAATATTAGGTGGTAGCGTGTTTGGTTATAGAATAGCTACCTAAAATAGAAATCCTTAGCCTCTTCAAAAGAATTTCACTTAATCCGGATTCGAATCCTACTGTTATATGTATATACAAGCATAATTATTACTATTTAATAGGATGTCATAGTGTTTCTTTAATCTTTTGTTGTAATTGAAAAAAAGTCACGTATTAAGGTAATTTACGCCTTTCGTAAAAACAATTAACTTTTTATTTTTTTAAAAAAAAAATTATAAATAAAACTATTTAAACTTCCGACGCCTTAACTCAGTTACAAATACGGAAAAAAAATAATTAGCTGGAGGAAAAGAAAAAGAAAATTCAACAATAAAGTTTTTGTAAGAACAGATTGCGTTTTATAACCTATAAATTATCAAGTTCCACCTTTGTAGACGGGAATCTCTTATCTTATTAAGGTGCAGGTAAATGCACTTTCAAATACAGTCCCTCCTTTAATATACGCGCGCACACATATACCAAGACGTGAGCGTCTGCATTTTTAAATAATGTACGTAATGTTTTTGTTTTTACTTAAAATTTGAAATGCAAATATGATATTTTTAAATATTGCCTAAGTAATAATGAATATACTGAACTCCAGTAATGAACTAAAAAGAATCACTTGCGTTGTATGGTCGTACTACATGGTTACATTATATACAAATCATCGTAGAAGATACTGTGTATGTGTATTAAATAAATTTTATACTAATACAGTAAATAGAAATTGTCTATGTATGCTCAAATAAATAAAAAAAGGAATTAAAGAGTATACAAACTTAGAATATAAATTCGTATAGATTTTATAAATCATATTCATGCAATTAATAAGTATTATATTTTCATTAAATTTTATTTAAATAGTTTAAGATAAATGATGTAAGTAGCAAATAAGGGGGGAAGCGAATTAATTAACACGAGGACATAACCAATAAAAAATATTCTCGAGTTGTTTAGATTATTCGAGAGAGATTATAAAAGGGCAGTTTAAAAACAACTGCGTACAAGTAGGGAAAAAGCCGTTGAGAGTTACAAACCATCTACTTGAAGTTGGCTTGGTACAAATGAAGTTGTAGAATTCTAAAGTTTCCATAGTCTATTTTATAATTTTAGTATTTAAAAGACTAAATTAGTGATAGTAAATGCAGATAGAACTAATAGTTATTATATATACCTTATATATAATATATTACTATCTTATTGATGTAAAACTGAAAATTAATATTGTATATATTCATCTATATGTTTATTGTATATGTAATTAATTTACTAGTTATTAAAATAAAAATACATCCTTTAACTTATTTAGTTCTAGAATTCTCTTTATTTTTAATATATGTAGTATTCGACTCCCATTGCACGCGGCCATAATTTTCGGTAGTTTGTTTAAAAGTAATAGGAGATCTAATAATGATAGGTTTACATTTATAAGTCATGTTTGTCTAATCCTGGGTGGTTAAAAATGAGACACTATCTTTCTCCTACGATGGGTTAAATAAATTTGTACAATTGAATATTTGATTATAACATTGGGCATACAATAGACTCAAATCTTGATTTAAGCATGGTATGTAAGTGTTGGTATATATAGAATATACGCTCTAAACTTAAGTGATTCACTTAAGTTTTTTAAATTCTTACCGGCGGGTGAGTGCGCAAGCGGCCATTTATAATATTTAAGAAATAGCGCATTATCGGAGATTGACTTCCGTTTGAATAATTACATAATAGGAGAGAAACTTTATAACATTACTGCATTTCTCTTCCACTGAACTCACCGGAGAATAAAACTATACTGATCAATAATCTTTCTCTTTCATACGTATAAACATTTTTAACATTTGAATACAAGTATAATGTATATATTGAACTTTAGATGTAATTAGAAGGGATTTGAACTCAGTCTTTTGAGCTTCCTTCACTATCTACTCCATCTTATATAACCGATACACATGACCACATACATGTGAAATGTATGTGGCCATGTGTTTTGGTTATATAAGATAGAGTGGGTGGGTAAACATTTTAAATAAGACTAGGTAATTGGCGTTATCTACTAGATTAATCAAAAGTGTGACCAGTTTTCTGATAATCTCTTTATCTATTGGTGAACATGGTTTTGTGCACTGGTAGAGTGGCAGACTCTGAAATTGAATGTTCAAAGATCACAGCCCATACCTGTCACTTCTGGTGCTAAAATTTTTTACGAACTTCTGAGCTGTAAATCAATTTATTTATTTTTATCTGTCAATGAGACCCAATGAAAAAGTCATCAAGGGTCTGCTCAGAGACAAAGATCTCTCCAAAGTCCCCTCATAGAGGAAAGTAAGAATGAAGAAGGCATATCTCACCAGGTTTTTCAATTTTTTTTGGAGGGGGGAGGGATGAGGGTTGAGCAAAATGCTGTGTGAAGAGAGTTTGAGCAATTTCCATCCCTGCTTTATTGTATAGCTAAATACCCATTTACGGATTATTTCATTGGGTGATGATTTAGTTAACTGTGGTCTCACTATTTGAATCATGATACAATATTTATATATAAACATGCTGGGTTGACAATTTTAAGAGTTAGGGGCACAGACGTTTAAAAAAAGTTGATTGAATTATGGAAACTAAGAGCAATTCTCACAATTATATATATGCTAAAATATTTAAAAATATAGAAGTATTTGTTCTATTTTCGATATTAGAAAAATTATTATCAGATGTCAGTAGACAGTAAGCAATGAAGATAGTAAACTGTAAATGCTTGCTGCATTATATATATATACATATGCTCCATGCTTCAATATGCTCTATTCATAACCAAGAACTTAAGCATAGATTGGGTGAAGCTTGGAATTTTTTATTTAATTCTAAGCAGACTTGTGAATTTTTCTTTCAGTTAGCTCCTATAACCAACCCAATTTACTACCTGATTAATATTATATAAACCTAGCTAGCTATTTTTAATTAGAGGATAAAAGAAAGATGATAAACTATAAACCCTCTCACCATAAAATGGATGATATTGTGTTTTTTTTCATTGCTTAGTTGTAGATGGACATTGAAGAGAACTTGCTTTGCAATGAGCTATTTTTAATTATTTTATTTTCTTTATACAGTGAAGCAATACGTGTGAATGCATGCTGTGAAATTTCATTAGAAGGAGTTCTGAGGAAGACTGTTGAATAGTCAAAATCATCAGCTATTTTGCAATTATGTTATGCAAAATGTTATGCTCTAATTATTTATATTAATAATCTCTTCTATTATCATTAGCATGGTTTATTAATGTTATTTTATATTTTAAAAAACATTAATGACAATAACAATAGAAAAGTATTTAATTTAATCATCTTTAATCATTGTTTTTATCTAATTAAAATAAAATTATACAGTTTCAGCATGAATAAAGAAAGAAAAGAGAAAAAATAAATATAACAGAAATACAGCTTTACTCAGACAACAAATTCAACCGAGTCTTCAAAATACCTTATAAATCAAGAATCTTACACAAAATCAAGCAATAATAATACTTTTCTACAGCATAATATCTCATTTATTTTTCCCAGATTCAAAATATATAATAAACATTAAAAGTCCAAAAAAAAAATGCTTAATTTTTTTTTAAAAAAAAAAAAAGATAATTAATAAATAAAATTTTTAGTAAATTTATTATTACTATAAAAAATAGTAACATGTGTGTAAATATAACATGTAATAAATATATTTTCAATTGCCTCACTTTTTAAATAATAATTTTACATTTATGACAGCCATTTTGAATTTATACATCACATAAAGTTAATGGTTTTTTAAAAACATGATTTGTTCAACTAAAATGATGAATATACAAAAAAAAATTAATATGAAATACATTTTTAGATCTATTTTTGATATTTTATGTGCGGCCACCAATGTTTTTTTTTTTTTGAAATTATCTAACCAATAAAACTTTTATATTATTTTATTTTTTTGCTGCATCATTTAAAAAAGCTTTTGAAAAATTAGTGGCCTTTTATTCATTTATAGATTTTTTACAAAAATGTAATCTTAATTAAATCAGATCAATAAATATATTGTATAGTTAGTTTTTTTTTTTTTTTGCCAATATTTTTTATGCTTATGATGATGGCAATTTTTGTCTGGGAGAAGTTAAAATTTTTATAGGATTAAAAATATTAAGTAGAAAATTGTTTTTTTTTTAGGCAATGTACAAATTTTCCCATTTATTTTTAGAGGACCTTAATCCTATAAATAGTGAAAGTTTATTTTTAATAATGAATGGAATAAAAATTGTATTTATTTTTTGTGGAAATTGTTTATATTTGTGATGAAAACTGACTTGGACTTCAATATATCAGAAATCTTATTATAGACTGCAGTCACTGGTATTGAATAAAAATTATATACATTCTATTTTTTTATTATAATTGTATATTAAGTGTTTTAATTACATAATGAATAAATTTTGTATAGTACTTTTTTCTTGAGATGAAACTGATAGTTTTATCTTGTGAGATGATATTTCCTGCATGATGTTAATATCTTACAATCAAGTCTTACAAAATTGCTATAGTAAGGGTTAAAACAAATTGACATATTTTAAAAAGATCATTATAATGAATAGATGCCTGTTAATTGAAATAGTAATTACATATTGATGATGGTTTCTTTGATAAATCCTTGTATAAAGTTTTTTGCATACAGAATGCTGGATGTTTTGTATTGGATAAGTTATGTCTTATAAGAAAGTATTATTTTATGCTGAAATTAAAAGTCATAAATGTACTGATTATTTATATGTTTGTTTAAATAAATGTTAAGAATAGCTGGTTGATCTAAGGAATTGAGAGGAAAAGAAACAGTTGAATAAACATTGACGGCATATAAAAGTTAAAATATTCAAATGACTACCTTACATTTGAATACATTATTACAAACTAATATAATAATTTTGAGTGAATATGCACTATATTGGAATTGGCTGTCTACAAAACAATAATACAAACTGTTAATATAATGAGAATACAATATACAAATTTTCTACATTTGCATTTCATGAAATATTTGTTCAACAGTAGCTGTGTACTTATAAAATTACTGTAAATTTCAAATCTGTATATCCTTCCACACAAAAATATACACATTGATAGCTTTTCAAATGTTTATATAGAATACGTTTACAAATATCAGATGCCATGCAGGCATATACATATCGAGTGTTTATTTCTGGATTTTGAACAATCTCATTCGTATTACTTTTTTATTTTATTAGATATAAAGATTGATCAATTTTATTACTTTTTAAATGTCATAATTTTTTTTTATGAATTATGCTTGATTGGCATTTGACCTTATAATTTCAACTCATTTATTACCTGTCTGGTTTATAAAGAATGTAGCTTGTTGTATGATGACATTAATCAAATATGAATGATGTGAGAGTTGTATTGGGGAGGGAGGGGGAGAAGGAAAATCAATTCCTATTATTTGGAATCACATTTCATAATTTAATATTTAAATAACCAATTATAAACTAAATAAAAAGATTCCGGTTTATTGCAGCATTTGTTATTTATGATTTTAATTTGAATTATATATTTTTATTCAGTTATTATTTTTTTTAAAAATCTTTTTTATGTGTTTTAAATTATATTAGTGTCCATTTTGATCAATTAAAGCTGCTTCCTACCACTGGGTGGTGCATGTTGCAAATGGAAGACGAACCAATAAAAAATAAATTATGATATTAATGTATTTATCTGTACAAATATATTTACAAAAGAATAATAAAATAATCAATAAAATTATTATTTATTATTGCATTATTTTTATTTATTTCATTCAGCTTATTATTGCACAATTTAGTATAGGTGTAAAATGGCGGACTCTGGACCTCAAGGTCCATGGGTTGTGGCTTCAACTCTTTCCCTTACGGTGCTCACGCTTCTTATGAACTCCCAAGTAATAAATTATTAATTTTTTTCTTTATTTCACAAGTTTGCAATTCATCTCTCTACTTAAATCAGTCATGGAAATTTGAAGATTTCAAGAAATGTATTATTTTATAATTATCATAGAAATAAATATCTTTACTGGATATTATAATTTAATTTCTTATCGACTATTTTATTATTGTTCTGTAATTATACTTGAAAAAATAAATGTTTCCATTGTATATTGGATTAAATAGTAAGAAATTTCATTTTTTAAATAACAGGCGTAAGCATAGAAAATAGTGATCATGTGATGTTTAGTGATCGATGTCTGGTGGTAATGCTAAAGAAATTTCTATCCTATGCTATTCTATCTATATCCATAGCAATAAACTAGAAATCAGGAATGGGTATATGGATAGGGCAGCTCTGGATAAGAACTAACTTCTTAAATAATACTATCTGATATCTATTGATATCCAATCTTACGCTAGTTGTCAGAACTGGAGCAGAAATAGATTTGCTACTTAAAAGAACTGTATAAGTAGAAGTCATATAGTATTTTGTTGTTTTTAAAAAATTAAATTATGATCTGTGGTGAACATATTTCTTTATAAAATAATTACTGAACAAAAAATAAATATGTTCTCTATGTATATTAATTTATTTTCTTATTGATTAGTCTTTTATTTATAAAATGCCCCATTTAGTAACAAAAAATGGTTACACTATATCGACACTAATCCAGCATCTATGAGTGTATTTTAATTTAATTAATTTTAGAAATGTATACTGAAAATAAATCAACTATTCCATTGAGATAAATATTGTTTATCTCAATTTTAGAGACAGTAAAAAGTTATTGGATATTGGATCTAATGAGATAGCTCATCGAAATGGGTTTTTGCAAATTTATGTTCCAAAATAAAAACATTCAAAAGTATTTTTTATTCCAAACTACATGCTTGTTCAGTGGTATAGATCTGAGGCATTTTCAGAATACAATATGTTTTTGTAAAATAATCAAATGGTTTGTTATCTAGAAGTTTGTAAGAAATTCAAGTCCTGGAAATGACAGATTTGGGTTATTATCCATGAATCTTGAGTTTCTGAATCCCCAGCCTATCCTTGCACCAAATTAAACAGGACTACATTTAGATGACATTAGTTATAAGCTATCTGCTTGATTCTTGATATATACATGGTTAAATTTATGCAATCTTGTTAAAAAATTAACTGTAGCTATCTTGTTTAACTTGGCCTATAATTAATAAAAATTGAAGGTACAAAAATGTACTTTCTGAATCAGATTTTAGATCTATAAAACTATTCAAAATGATTGGCTTGGGTTCAAAACATTAGAGTGTTTTGACTTTTTACACTTTTAACTTGAACGAACATAAAGTTAAAAGCTATTCCTGGATGCATTTCTGCACTCCATTCAATTTTAAATCACAAGCTTTATTCATAAAGATGATGGGAGAATTAAATATTAAGGATAGGAATTTTATATGCATCTGATAATCATTGATTTTTTAAGCCTACACTAGATGGCACTAGAGTGAATAGCTGCTCTTGTTTTACATTGTGTAAGCTGAGGTTTTAGGTAATACATTATTATTTTTTTCCTAGACTTCCCTTCTACCTATTGGATCTTAGAGCTGTGACATGGCAGATTCATTACTGTGACGAATAAACTCTTCCGTTTTTTTGATAGCAAGTTACTTTTTCATTGAAAGTTTTATAATTTTTTCACACTGTATCTTGAAAATAAGATATTTTTATTTTCATTTGTGCTTCTCCAAGTTCAGCTTCAAGCAGTTAAAGACATAATTGATGCAATGTACCATAATCTTCACTAAGAGTGCA
Source organism: Epiperipatus broadwayi (assembly GCA_028023455.1). Lineage (NCBI taxonomy): Eukaryota > Metazoa > Onychophora > Udeonychophora > Euonychophora > Peripatidae > Epiperipatus > Epiperipatus broadwayi. Next base: position 1,960,405 of record JAQFVV010006269.1, read on the forward strand.
ATTCTTCTTCATTGCCCAACATTCATGTTGAAAAAAATTTCATAAGTTGAATAATTTCAATCCTTATTTTTATTATTTTAAATAATAGTTTTATTAAAGAAAGTTAGCATATACAGTATATAAACATTAAAAAAACTTTCTTGCTTGGGAAATCACACGGCAGTGACCACTGAATGGCTAGAAGAGACAGGTCAAGCTTAATCCAGAAACTTTTGACTTTTAAATCCACCACTTTAATGTTGTGTAGAACACAGTGAAACAAAAATAATCTTATGATTATTCTTTGGAAATCATGTGATGTTTGAATATCTTATTGTCCTTAACAGGGTCATTCGGTTAAACTAAACTGAATTGTTTTACATTACTCAGCTGAAAAATAATTTTTAAAGCAACAGTTCTAAGTAAACTAATGTGCAGAATGATGATATTTACCTACTTAAAAATAAATACTGTGGTATATCCTATAGTAAAGTATCTTGGCATTAAACTATGACTAAAAGATATGAGAACTTTCCCTAAAACATCTTACTGTATTAAATTAGACAACACAATAAACCTCAATTAATTATCACTAACTACTGACAATACATAATGCATAAATAATATACCAAAACATATGCTTCCACTAATAGAGCTTCATACTCATGTGTTTTCTCTACTGTGAGACAAAGAATTACACTACATTTTAAAATTCAAATATGGTCTCTGAACAAACACATATCATTGAGAATGCAATTTATGATTTCTAACATACCAAATTTAAAAATTGTGAACTTTCCCCTAAATATATATTTACCATTAATTCTTTTATTTCCATGATATTTGCATCTTCTGATACTTATTTTTAAAATAATAATCAGAAAATAATAAATTGTTTACAGCAGCTATATAAATATCAAATTTTTTTAATATACATAAAAAACCTTTTTCAGCACCTGATTTGGGCTCTTTTCAAATGTTAATAATCTATTATGTTAATGAACTATTTCAGACATAAAACCATCTAGTGTTCAATAATGAAATTAAAACAAAGAATAACAATAGTTCATTAACGTAATAGATTATTAACATTCTGAAAAGGGCACCAAATCAGGTGCAGAAAAATGCTTTTTATGTATATTAAAAAAAATTTATATTTATATAGCTGTTGTAAAAAATTTATTATTTTCTGATTATTATTTTCTGGAAGAACAGCATAAAGATATTTATTCTTTTCCAATTTTGATTATTTTTAAAAGTATGTTTTTATATCTAAGATAGTAATTATGTAAAGATAGACCTTTTGGTGTAAGTAGCTGAGAACAAAGCAAGTCTACACTTTGGTTTTTAAGTAACCAACATTAATGGGAGCCTAGGTATTTTTTAAAAGGAGGGTCTTAGAATATTCTAACGTAGACATATAAATGTCTGTGCTCTAAACATAAAGCAAAAACATGCCCATAATATTATCATAATTATATGTTGGAGTATTTCCTTCATCTAATATTAATAGTTAAAAGCTTTTAAATAAAACAAACCTTATTTAAACTTTTTCATATATATTCAACTGTTAATAATAGCATACAGATTAGATATAAAATGTTTTAAATTATAGCATTCTCGTCTCTGCTTCAGCTGCTGCTAGCCTGACCAATGACAATACCGGAAAAGAAATTGAACCTAGAATTTTTATATTTATAAATATAAAATCCCAAGTTCAATTCTTTTGTCAGTATTATCAAGTCAGGTCAGCAATATCTGAAGCAGAGAGAAAAATATTATTACTTAAAACATCATCTAATCTGTGTGCTATTGTAAAAAGTTGAATGTATTTGAAAAAGTTTGAATGAAGTCTGAATTTTTCTAAAAACATTTAACAATTCGTATTACACAAAAGAAATAGCCCAGCATATAACTACAATACCATTAGCACAAACTTTCAGATAAACTTGCCCATAATCTAGCGATATCTTTATCATTAGTGAGGCATCCATCTTACTCTTATGGAAGATGAAGCCATGATTTGTCTCTATGTAAAATATTTTTCTGAGAAGTAATTTTAAATTCTTTTCAATAGGTAAATGATTTAAAAACTTTCTGTCTCTTCACCATTTATGGAGTTTTATTATCATAAGTTTTATCTTCTTCATATTCCTTTTCTTATGCTTTTCTTGGCATCATGTGGTCTTTGGGTTTTTGCCTCTTTAAATGCAATGTTTTCAATATTGAACAATCATTGCTGATATATATATATTTTAAAGTGTCATAGCATCGACCGGGACGCGAACCCGCAACCCGGGCAACTGCCTGCAAGTGCAAGGCAGTCGCGCTGACCTCTCGACCACCAATGCAAGACTACCATTGCTGATATTTTTGTGCTAAATTTTACATCCACAACTGTTTTTCATTTTTCTTACTTTTTACATTACTATATTTAATAGTCATTGTCCACATGGACATTAAGTAAAATAATTAGAAACACATTGGAGATCTTTGAGATGTGGATTTGAAGAAGTGTAGAAAAATTAATTGGTTGAATAAGATGATAAATGAAATTTTTTTAGGAGCGAATGACAAAAGAAAACTGATAAGGAAATTACTCTTTCTTATTGCATTTCCAAATATATTCCATATAATACTAAATCATCCATGCACTTTATTACTGATACACAATGCTTTATTTACCACCCTCTTTTACAGTTTACAGTTCTGAAGAAGATTGCTGGGGCAGTCAAAACTGTAAAAGAAGGTGGTAAATAAAGCACTATGTATCAGTAGTAAAGTGCATGGATGATTTAGTATTATATGATAAGGAAATTATAATAGAAAGAAAACTTATACTAAAAAGAAAGAATTGCTCAATGAAGAATGTTTTAGAAAGAGTGATGGATGACAAGAAAAGAGGATAGAGAGGATTGATTTTGCTGGATAATATACAAGATGGGAAAAGATATGTGGAGTTGAAATTATGGGCAATAAACAAAACAGAATGAAAGATATGGGTGTGTTGGATGTATGATTGCTCTCGGGACTTGTTCCTAGGATATATTATTATTGATTAATATCGAATACATGCATTAAAATTTTTATGATAAAAAGATAAATTATGTTTAATACATTCTCCAATATAAAGACGTCTATAGTTTCTAGACTTTTATAGAGATTATTTGCAAAATCTTTTGATGTATCTACTTTTTAAAGCAGTAAATAGATTGTTGCATAAATATTAAAACAATGTGATTTTTGGTATTAATTTGTGACTATTATGTCAGTTTAAATATCACAAAAGAGAAAAAATTACTAATGAATATTTAAACTGTGGATGAATCTTTTAACATGGCTAAATAAACACATTTATACCTAGATTTGGGAGCAAATTTTTTTTCACCAGTTGTGCCATCTAGGGCAAGCTTTAGTAATCAATAGATGCAAGATTGCAATGCTTAACAAATTCCTACCAAGTTCTGTTCTTTTCAATATCCCCAAATTAGTTTTTTGGTTTATGACTTTCATCACTGAGGTGCTTTGGATCTGGAAGCTGTACATTTGGATGTTTTGAATACTTTGCCTCTAGAAACCATCTTTTAATTTTTTCTTTTACTAGAAAGCTATCAGTTCAAATTGGTGAGCATATTAATGTTTTTATTCTATGTCAACTAGCTTTTCTAGTCATATATATCTGAAACCAGTTCAGAATTTACATATTATGGCATCCTTAGCTTTTTTAATAAACATAAGCATTATACTTTGGCCAGAATTGGCATAAAACTTGTAAGACATCATATGACTTCATCTTATATAATGCAGAACACCATTTTGTAAGCATTATAAAAGACAGATATCTGATGTCATATTGGTTTTACATCTAGATTTCTAATGGCAATGTAGATTCAGATATGTAACATTACATTGAACAAAAAGACAATTAGACTTTGTGCCATGATTATAATAGGATTTTTGATATCACCATTAATCATTTTGATAGTGATGGCTTAAATTAATGCTTATTAATTTTAATAATGTCTTTTTTTAGAATGTTATTTAATATTCGAGCACCAGAAAAGACGGAGTTGAATCTCTGATCTTGAAACCAGGATTTCAGAATTCTCCCACTCTATTAAACTATGCATTGTGAAAAGTGGATAGAAGTAAAATTGATAGAGGATATGAAGAGAGAAATTACAGTTAATATACTACAGGAAACATTTTTTAAAGTGAAGTTATGCTCATAAAACATAAAAACCATTGTAAAAAATTATAATTCATCTAATAGACTTTCAAAATGTTCATTAAATTTTTAAAATTGCTGATTTGTTTTCCAGTGAATGTTGAAACTTATTCATATTAGAAATGCTTTTAATAGTTTGTGGTCTTTTGCTGCCATAGAGATAAAAGAGTAAATGGATCCTTGGATCAATTCCAATTCTGTTATTTATAGAACCCAAACTTCTTACAAACACTCAAGCAATAAAGTCATTCAATTTTCACTGAGTGGTTTAATACATTCATATTATTGCAAAGATTATATTCAGAGGGGAGGATGAATATGCAAGAGCCATGCACTGAAGGGTTAAATAGTAAAAGATGTGAAGAATCATTGGGGGACCTACTTTGAGAGAATAAGATCAAGAAATTTGGTAAACCATTATGGAATATGATCAAAGAGAATTTTAGGCTGGGTTATTAATGCTAAATATACATGTATACTAAGTACATTATCGTATTAGTATTGTAAATTGAGATTTAAATCCATTTTAGTTTTTCATCTAATAATAGTTGATTAAGGGGAATTTAGATATTTCTAGCAGTCTAATTTCAAATATACTGATATTCTTTAAAAAAATTATTAGAGTGAAAAATAGATAAATTAGTATGAATGAAGAATGTATTAGTAGTTAAACCAGTGGTGAATAATGAACTTAAGGCTCAAAAGATTCTGAATTATAGCTTAATTCTTATTATTTCTGATGTTCAAATATTATAAGACCTCTTAAGCAACAAAATATCTGAGTTCAGTAAGGTTTATTTAATATATCTTATTGTAGCTTATGGTTGTGCAATATGGAGTAAGAATTAAAAATGTAGAGCAAATTACAAGTAGATAGATATGTGATAATATATTCTATTGTAATACAAAAACCTTTTTAGTATTCCCCCAAAAAATATTTTTCAGAAAGATGTCAACTATCACTTAGTGAGTTTCTTTTTAAACTGAAATTGTGATTAGCTGGATACCCAATTACTGATTAATAATTATATAGCTATATAAGTTGTTTATTAGTGAAATACTAGGTCAAAAGATGCATTAAAGTTTTGCAATTATTAGGAAAAAAGTATAAGTTTCCTTGGATTTGGAACACAGATTGTGCATATGGTAGGTGGACGCATGATACAGGCAACTCTTTTCAGTTATTTATTCACATCTCTTAAATGTTATAAAAATCACTATTCAACATAGGCTTCTTCACTGTCCCTGTTTTGCACTTTTTTAGAAATCATCAAAAAAATATTACTTATCAAATAAAAGTTTTTCATTTTTATTTGTTATTATCATTAAAATTCAGTCATAAATGAATATGGTGTCTTTAACTACAAAAGACAATGAAAACCAAAAAATGTAAAACAATTAGTATAAACTCACAAATAAGTACAGTTATCTCCCTTTAAAAAGAAAGAGATAGAAAAAGATAAATACCATAAATACATCCATATTTATAATATGCAGATCTATTATTTGATATTATGTGATACTGTCTCTTGCAACTAAATTTTCTTTCTGAAAAATTTCAGTAAACATATCTAATTGTCCATTGTAATTTATGCTCTGCCATATTTTCCCAATGGAATAACATCCTGCATGAATGGGAGAGTCTCAGACTCTGAAGCATAAAAGTCTCCATAGATTTCAGTTCTGACATTTCAAGCAGTTGACTTTTATGTTCTCTTGATGAATAAAGACATTTGATTTTTTTTTTTTTTAACGAAACCAATAAACTTATTTTTTTAAGAATGCCTTTCAAATAATGCAAAGAAGGTCTGCTTATCCTATGAAAGCCATGTTAGTTCTCTGTAAACTACTTTTTTTTAGTAAACCTACAATGACGGATTCTATATAATAACATTCAGTGAATTGAGAACATATTGATTGGTTTTATAAATTTTTCATTATATTTTTAGACTTTTAAAAAACATTTTTACATGAAATTTTCTAATGCTTTTATGATATGTCAGTTGGGGATCAACATTTTACTTTCATGCAATACATATTGCTAGAAGAGATGCTAATAGATTAACAATTGAAATCATAAACAGGATTACAAAAGATTGTAAAAGACCCAGAAAGAGACCACATGTAAAATGGATGAAATAAAAAAGTGTGCAGGGGTGAAGTGGAGAATAGAAGTTAAAGATCAGAGAAGATGGATTGAACTTGGAGAGACCTTCATCTTATAGTGAATTGATAATGGTTGATGATGATAATACAACTAACTTAATAGCAGTAGTTATTTCCATTAAATAAAATATTCTATTTTTTAATTTGTTAAAAGCAATAAAATATTTTAATATGTGAGTAACTTTAACATCTAAGTCCACCTTTCTACTTACAAAACTACCAAGGTATTTAAACTGGTTTACATTCCCATGAAGATAATCATCCTAGCTAAAAGTTGCTAAAGATTTTTTTCATCATTGGTTTATTAATTAATAAACAAACGTCTTTATATGTTGAATTCAGAATACTAAATACATTCCTGCATAACAACTTTTGTATTGGCAAATATGTTTTGATTTTTAATTGTGTATTGCATTTTGATTTCTTAAAGATTAAGTCACATTCTAAAGACACAATCTTAAAAATTTGAAAATCATGTTAAAAAAAATATGATCCTTGTTTGACATCACTTTTCATTTCAAATGCCTGAGGGTCAGAATTTCCAAATCTGACCCAATTCTTGCATTTGTGTTCATATGTATATAACTAAATTACTAACATTTAATATATAGTACAATAGTGGACAAACTATGACTCCCAAAGTTACTCTATGTAGTTTCTAAAATATTGGATTTTACTAGTTCTTACTTAGATATAGATCTAAGACTTGAACATTTAACAGAAAAGTATTTCAGACCATCCAATGAAGTATGAGATGTATGTTTGAAATAACAAAAAAGAAGCATGATTAAAATATTTGGGTTAGATTTAAGACTGAAATAGAGCTGGTTTGGATATATTTCTAGAAGAGATAATAATAAATGTATGATTAAAGTCTTAACAGATTATAAAAGATCTAGAAAGACACCACATATGAGATATGTTGATGAAATAAGAATTTTGTTGATGAAATGTGAAGAAGAAAACTTATGGATTAGGATAACTGAATTAAACTTGGGGAGACATTTATTCAGCAGTGGATTGGTAATAATTGAAAATGATGATCATCATCACATCCAGCTAACCAAAAACATATGATTGGTTTTATGATTTTGTCACCACATTTTGACAAATTATGAAGGAGCATTCTTAAATAAGAATTTCCTTTGCTTTAGGACTACATTGAAAAAGGATTTGTGCTTCACTTCTGAACTATAACTGCAACAGAACAATAACCATATACCCAACTCATTGAGTTGAAGTAAAAGATGAAATATTCTATTTTTAAACTTTTAAATGTAGCAGTAACAACAGATTGAGATATGGGATCTATTTTAACATTTACATCCATCTTTTTGCCTAAATGACTATCAAGATATTTAAATTGAACCACAATTTTTAAGCTGATAACTATACAAGATAAACATTGCAGAAATTTTTGTTCATCACTGAATGGTAAACGTATTGAAGATTTTGAACATTAATTCTAAACCAAAGCCTTTACAAGTTATCACAAAAATCATGAACATTCTGTAGATTATCCTTTGGGTCAGGTTGAGCCTATCACAGAGGCAAAACTCTCCATACAGTATCATTATTCATTGCAAACCAGAGTAATCAATGGATGCTAGAAGGTTTGTGCATAAAATCTCTATCTAGTGCCTACTCATCCTATATCCCCAGACTAGTTGTTGCTTTTATGAGTAATGAGCCTTGGATCTGACAGCAATGTACCTGTACAAACCTTCTAGCATCCACTGATTACTCTGGCTTGCACTGAGTGGTGCTACTGCATGTAGAGTCTTGCCTTCATGTTAACAGTTTGTGTAAGTATAAAGAATGGTGATCATGTGATGTTTAATGGTCCAGCCAATCACTTGAAACAACTTTAAAAACTTCTGAATTTGGCATATTCAAACTATCTAAGAAATGCTTTTATAACAATGATAAGAGAATGGATTTCTGAACAAAATCTGTGTATATTCCTGTTGACATATTCTTTGCTTTATTAATGGATTACTTAGGAAAACTTTAAGAGTGAATATGAATTTTTTTTAGAGAATTGAATGATTTTGGAAAAACTAGAGGAGGATATTCTTTACATTAAAAATTTCCCCAATCTTTTTTTATAATTTTATGTTGTAACCAGAGGTAGATGTTTTGCTACACCACCTAAGGAACCAGTCCTGCTTTGACTTAGCAAAAATAGCACAACATTGGAATATTGTAAATCTAAGAGATAGAAAGAAGTTCTTGTTTTTGCCCTCACCTGATTCAATTTAAAATCACTAATAAACCTATATTATATCATGTTATCTGTTTTATGAAGTCACCTATAAATTGGTTTAAAAATACTTCCCCTAAAAATGGAGAACAAAAGGGGTGCTCCTATATATTCTTGTTTAATACACATGGTCTTAGTAAAGAGGAAATGAATAAAGGGTCGATAATGAAGAGAGAGAGTATGCAATAGTGGTCATAATTTCTTTATAATAAAAATACTAAGGTGGTGGAAAATAGTAATGAAAATTGAAAGAATAGTAAAAGATGTGAATGGAGAATGAATGATAAGAATAAGTTAGAAGAATATAAAATAAAAGTAGAAGAAATCATAAAAGAGTTTGTTGGGGATGAATATAAGGACTGATGTGTTGAAGTAGAAAAAGTGAAAAATAGGGTTTTAGATGAAAATATTCAAAAGAATAAACATAATAGAAAAGTGAGAATTAGTAAAAATGTAAAAAAGAGAAACAGAATATAAATGTGCTATTAAAAATAAAGAAAGTGAAAAAGATCTTAGTATTAAATGGGAAAAATGAAAAAAAGTTGGCTAAAATAGATAATTATATAGAGAGAATGAAATTAAATAGTAAATTATTGAAGGATATTAATAAAAGTAGATAGATGGAAGTAAAAAAATTTTGAAATATATTAAAAGAAGGAATGTAAGGAAGATAGAAATAGTATTACTAGATTATGAAAAAAAAAGTGTGTAGCTCTAGAGAAGAATTAAAGACAATCTTAAATAAGTACATAATGGATATAGAAAAGATGTTAGACGTGAGTGAGGGACAGGGTGATAACAAATATAAAAGCATATAGTAATGGAAATATTAGGTTTACAGAAAATGAATTGAATGAGGCAGGGAAGAAATTGAAAAGTGGAAAGGCAAGAAGTTTAGATGGATGGGCAGCAGAGATGGTGATGAATTTAGGAAATAGGACAAAATTAAATCTATTATCATGTTTTAATAAGATGGCACAGAAGAGAGAATTTCCAGATAGCTGGAATAATACAAGAGTAAGGCTATTATTTAAAGGAAAGGGTAAGGATCATAGAAAGTTAAACAATTATAGACTGATAGTGGTAACATCAGTGTTATATAAAGTTTTTGCATATATGGTGGCTGGAAGGATGGCAAAATGGATGGAAGAAAATAATATAGTGGGAGAAAGTGCAAGGTTTTCAATCGGATAGGCATATAGGAGATAGTTTATTTGTAGTCACACAATTTATAGATATGAGTAGGAATACAGGTAGACAGTTATATATGGTCTTTATAGATATAGAGAAGGCATATGATAGAGTAAATAGAAATAGATTATGAGTAAGTTTAGTAAATTTGGGAATGAATGGAGCTTTAGTGGATCTTATTAAGAGATTGTATGAAAATAATTACTATACATATCAATTAGGAAATATAGAATCAGTTAGAGTTAAAAATGGGGTGGGACTAAGGCAAGGATGCCCTATGTCACCTATTTTGTTTTTGTTATATTTGAGAGAAATGGAGAGAGCAATAGAAAGACTAGGAAGAGGGGTAGAGAAATCATTAATAGATGGCAAGGGAATGTATATATTATCAGGTCTTTTATTTGCTGATGATATGTTGTTGTTCACAGAAAATAGGGAAGATGTGAAAGTTATGCTGAAGACATGCGCAAGAGTGGATAAAGAGATGGGGATTAAATTTAGTGAAGAAAAATCAAAAGTAATGATGATTAATGCTGGGGAAAGAGAAGAGAAAGAATTTTTATTGGAGGATATAAAGTTAAATGTGGTGAATAGGTATAACTATTTGGGAATTATCTTAAGTAATCAGAGAAATTGCTTGGATGAATGGGAGAAAAAATTGATAAATGAAGCAAAGAAAAGAAAGGGACTGATAAAGAAATTAACAGTGTTCTTATATAATAAATATGATGTAGCTAGAATTGTATGGAAGGGAGTGGCAGTAGCAGGGTTAACATATGGTAATGATGTGTTATGTGTTAGTAAAGGAGTGTTAGATTACTAGGAAAAAGTACAAAGAAAAGTAGGAAGACATACATTAGATGCAGATGTGTGGATGGCAAAGAAGGAAATTCAAGGAGAAATGGGATGGTCAAGTTTTTATATGAGAGATGCAAGAAACAAAATGAAAATGTTTGGTAGATTGCAATTTATGGATAATAAGAGAATAGCCAAAATAGTATTTAATTGGGTTATGAATAAAAGACAGGCAACAAGATGGGTGAGAAAGGTAGTACGGTATGCAGAAGATTTGGATAAAGACTTTATGTCAGTATACTTATACAAAAGATGGGATGATTGTGTTAGGAGAATTGTTGAGTGTTATAGTGGCAAGGAATGGGATAGAAGAATAGATGCATTAATAAAAAATAGGGAGTTGGAGAGATGGAGAAAAAAGAGTTTAAATATATATAGAAGTAAACAGAATATTGGGTGTGAGTTAATTTATGATAATAGCAAGGAAAGTAGTTTACTGTTTAAGGCTCGAACAGGATCTTTAGCAACAAGGGAATATACACATAAATGGGAGAAATGTGGGTGATTTAGTCTGCAAGTTATGTAAGGAAGGCATGGAAAATATTAGGCATCTGTTAATTGAATGTAAATGCTTACAAGCAGAAAGAATTCAAATAATGAAGTTGTGGGAGAATAAATATAAACAAAGTGATTATACAGAAAGTGGGTTATTGGTTTTTATGCCGGGTTTGGAAAAAGATAAGGGGGATTTAAGTATAAAGGCCATAGAGTGAACAAAGATAATGTTGTGGAAATGGGATGAACAAGGATAAAGAAGAATTTGAGGAAAACTTAGCATGGGGAATGGAACAGGAAGGTAAGGTGGCTAACAGTTCTCTCTGGGTTTGGTGGTCAAGAGATTCCTGACTTTGAAAAATGAGAAGCCACAGTGCATTGTATCACAAAAACAATTTTTTATTTGAAATGCCTCAAATTTTCCACTTTAAAATTAATATTTCCTTTTATTCCAACATATCTGGTAATTCCTTATCTAAGAGTAGAATCAATCTACTTAATAAAACCTTTGAAAGTATCTTTGCTATTTAAATTACAATGATATTACATAAATAATATCAATAAAATTTTCTGTGTGCTTAATACAATGTATAAACAATATGCTTAATACAATGTATAAACAATATTTTATTATATCCAAACTTCCAAAATAACTGACAATTTCAGCTGTTTAACAGTCTTATTCAGCCATCTTTCCACTTGTTAAAAAATATTAAAACTATTAAAAAAGATTATATTCTTTCATTTTTTAAAAAATATATATTGAAACTATAGAGACATCTTTAAGTAGTACAACTTCATGATATCATGTATTTGAAAGAAATTTCAACACAAAATAAACACACCACTGCTGTGGTAAATAGAGGAATTTGAACTTAGGATTTTACGTCTATGTTCACCATCCACTGCATTTCAAATAACTGATACATATGACCACACACATGTGAAAAGATAAATGATCGCCAATATATGTATTTCATGCAGAACCAGAACTCATCAGTTGGTCCAGATGATGAGAGCTGGTTCTGCACTGTATATATATATTGGGAATCATTTACCTTTTTCACATGTGTGTGGTCATGTGTTTCGATTATTTGAAATGGAGTGGATGATAAGTATAGACTGAAAATCCTAAGTTCAAATCCCTCTATTTACTATAGAAACATTTTAGTATACCAAATTAATTACACCACTGTTATGTTTTAAAACTACAAACTATCTCAGCCTTTGCATTTTTAAAATTGGAAAGAGCTATCTTTACTTATGCATATCAATTAAACTTGTCCAAATCTTAGTAATGTTACAGAGGCTATTTCTGATATCACATGACCTACAAAACTTCACTCGATCTTTGTATACACATTTTGCTATCTATTAGCAAGCTATGCTTTCTTTCAATCTCATTATATTTATGTCATTTAGTGTAAGCTTTAGAACCGATAGAAGACTGATGGTAGTGCTTAATAAATCCTTATCCAGTTCTATTTTATCCATCTATTCCCAGATTAGTTTCTACCGCTGGCTTTCATTAGAGAAGCTTTAGGATTTACAAATAGTGAAATTAAAGAAAATTGCCAATTTCTGATACAAAGGTAAAATAATATATATTTAATATACTTGAGTATAGTTCTTATAATCACAAGTTAATATTAGTACACAGTTTTATGCAAACATACACACGTATATATGTATACGTCTGCTTTAATAAACGTGTTGATATAACATGTATGCATATTTTGTGGGTTAATGCTCTCAAGTTAGCACGTGTCTCCTTGGCAATCTCTAAATCCTATAATTATCGTAATTCGCAAGTAGTTCCGCCCTCCTGTTAACATCTGTTGATCATTAAATACAGTTTTCGCTTTATGGAAAAAAATTCACAACATATTATGAGGATGGGGGAGGGGGTAAAAGTAAACAAAGAAATTTTTCTACTATGTTTACCAGTTTTAAATATTAACTCTTTTTTCTTTTTGGAAATTAAATATGATTCATTAATTAATATACGAATTTTCTGATGGGAATTATTAACTTAATTTGTTATTTATGGGGATGTTGTTTGTTACTATTTTTTTTCAATGTTAATGTTACAATCTAAAATAGGTCTGTAGGTCGCATGTAGAATGTGTGTTAAACAACAGATTTGACATTAATAGCTAAAATAAGGCTTGTGTGATCGGAGCGATGTTTAAAACATTAGACATAGAAAAAGACAATAACCTGGAAGATGAATTCTTAACTTTTATTATTAATTGACGACTATTGATGGTCGAAGTATCTATTGCTTAGGTATACAACTTGCCGTCGGGCAGGAAACTTAGCCTAAAAAATTTATATTTATTCAGTTGCCGTTAATATCGTCTAATTAAGCCATTTTAAATTCAGCAAAACTTAACCATGAATATTTAATCTATTTCACGGTCACTGGCTTAAAATCATTGTGTATAAACATTATCTCCATGAGCTAAACATAGATCTACAAAGATGATCCAACTATATTGGTAAACTTAAGTACAATGAGTCCTAAATAATACTTAATCTAATATAATTAAACCCAACACAGAGCCTGTATAGTATTTATATAAGTAAAAACTTTATTTTGAAATAACATATAGCAGAATATTAAAATAATAATATTTTGTAATTCAATACTAATAAAAATATATTGACAGCACGCTACACAGTAATAATGCAAAATATTACTTAAAAACTACATTTTCTGTGTGTATTTTTATTTTACCAAATACAAAATAGCAGTAATAAATGTATCAATAAAAAAAATCAAATTCTTTATTGCTCGGGAGTTCATAAGACGTTGAAGCACAGGAAGTTATGGAACTAGGCCATGGTTCATGGACCTTGAGCTCCAGCCACTAGATCAAAAGAATGCAGAGCAGTGGACAAGTAAAAGACGAATTCTAATACAGAATATACAGAACAATTTAAAACAAATCGAGTTAAAAAGATAATCATCATCATCAATCTTAACTGTTGACAATAGCATCTAAAATAATCATTAAAAAAAGAAATATCTTTACTTTAACATCTTGGACCTACGATTTTTACATAAAAATGTAATATAAGAAACTCAATAAATAATACACGGATGTAGGCAAACAATAAAAAAAGTTAATACCTTGTTAAAATTAAAACTAAAGAAAGGAAAGTCCAAAACAGTGAAACTCATTTCCTCTTGCTAAGTGTGAAAATTATATGAGTTCATGGAACTTTTTTTTATTCAAATCAATATTAATTATTTCTTTTTTTTTGGATAAAATAAAATGATATTAATTGAGTTACTTATGTTCCTAACTGATCCTAATAAATATTTTTTTCAGATTTAATCAGGTATAGAATTATTTTTATATGTAGTAGCTGGCCTATAGTCAACCCACGATATATTAGTCAGTAAGCATGTATAGTTAGAAGAAATGGCAAGGATAGAACACTACTCAAATCCTTACAATGCAGAAGTTGGAACAAATGCCTTTTCCCTCCCTATTCCTCTGGAAGAGACTATTTAGAAGCCACCCACTCTGCAGTGGCTATGTAAAGGCTGATTTATCTTTAATAAGAAAGTATTTTTGACAGACTTTGGAAACTATTATATAAATTGTTTTAAATCACATGCAATTAAGATTTAATCTGAAAATTATTCAGTGCAGATCAGAGCCTTATGTAAGGATTTTTGCATAAACTTTTCCCCCAAATATTAAAAAAAAAAAATATTGAAAGTAAAAAAGAGATCATTATTTTCTATATTGAATAAATGAAATTTGGAAATACCATATTTCTTGAACATGCTGAATTGTAGAATGTTGTTAAAAATGAGTTCACTGAAACTAATGTTCTTATGAAAAATCTTTACATAGGAAGTATTATGCATGACTTAGAACAATGGTAGAATGATAGCCTGATTTTATTACTTCTTATCCTTACAACTCCCAAGTAAGAAGCAACTCACAGAATTTTCACCTACATAATTTAATGCACATGCCTGGTTTTATCATTTCAACTACAAGAAGTAAAACAGAATATTTTTATATAGGATTAGCAGACACATTGTCGTGAAGCATGCTGGTTTTATGTAGGCAAACGGTTTATATTTATATAGTATCCTATGTATACTGCATAAGAATGAGAGAAATTTTAGTATAGGAGAACAAGCCAGCCACAGAGTTAGTAAAAAAAAAAATCAATAAATTTTAGACACTCCAATGGCTAATCCATTAAATTCAACAAGCAAAAGACTTTAAAACTCTACTAGTAAAATCAGGGAACAGAGTAAAAAGAATGTGGTTTAAACATAGAAAACTTTATGACAATAGAGTTAGTTAGCAGCAGATTTTAAACTTAAATTTAAAAAAAGGAATCAAATGGTTGGTTGTTGAGTTCATAAGAATTTGGAGAAACTGGAAGTGACAGTTGGAGCCATGATCCATGGACCTTGATTTCCAGAGTTTCCCACTTTACTATTCTCCTAAACCACATAAGATATTATAATTAATTAATAATAATAATTAAAAGATTTATTGCTCAGAAATTTATAAGAAGTTTGAGTGTCAAAAGTGACAACTAGTGCTGTGATCCATAGATCTTAAGTTTCAAATTTATCCTATCACTGCACTAAATTATGCAAAGCTAATTAATTCAATGGTTTATTGCTTGGGAGATCATAAAAAGTGTGAGCACCAAAATGGCAGAGCTGGAGTTGTGATCTATGAACAGTGAGTTCCAGCTTAAGCCATTCTACCACTGTGTTAATCCATGTAAAGGTAAACCCAATTTTTTTTTTTTTTGTGTAGTTACAATGAAAAGCTCTTGAAAATATTTTTAATTGTAAGAACATTAAAAAAAGAGATAATTTTTAAAGATATATTTTTTCTGCTCTATGGATATGAAAGCTGGACATTAAAAAGAGCAGATTAGAATTTGTGATACTGACAAAAAGTTTTGAAAATACCTTGGCTAGCATTAAAAAAATGGCTATTTAATCAGACTTAATGTAAACTCATATTTGAAATGTACATGACTAGGTTAAGATCTTTTTATTTTAGCTATCATTATTTTTAGCCTTTATTGATCTTCTGTAGGATGAAGGTATTTCCAAATTTAATAGTTTGCCAATTTTTAGCCTCTCTTTTTTATATTACAGCAACAAAACTTATTTCCCCATCTCTCATGTGGTCTCCTTCTAGATCTTTCACAATCTCTTGAAGTCCAGATTAATATTTCAAGTGTCCATCTACTTTTATCTCTTCTAAAAATATGTCCAGCTCAGCTTTACTTCGGCCTATTAATTCTTTCAATGATATCAGTAAGACCTGTCTGTTCTTTTATCCATTTTTGATACTATATTGTTATTCCTAACTTACATCTCCATACTTCGCTAAGTGGTCTGAAGTCTTTATATTGTTCTTCTGTTAACTTTCCAAGTTCGAGATCTATAAGTAATTACTGGTAAAATATATTTATTTACTAACACACCTTTTTTTACTCAGACATATTTCCTTTTAATTCTATCTAAGTTTAATTCTATAATTAATTTCATCCATTATGTTTATTTTCTTCTTTTCAAAAAATCCATTGAACATTACTTTAGTCGTTTTAGCATAATAAAGCGAATGGATTATCATTCAGGAAATTATTCGAGAGTTGGAAGTTACAGAGCTAAACTACGACACATGGATTTTTTAGTTCTTAAATCCGCTGACTTACCATTGCATCAAATTAAGTAGAGCAAATCATCAGATGATGCAATTAATTGAAAAGATTGATCATTCTTAAGGATGAAAGTCAAAAAATGCCTTCAACAAAGAAACAAATAAATCCCAGTTTCCAAAATTTTATCACGAAATGAATACTGAATGTAAAAAAAAAAAAATTGTCTTAAATTGGGACCCAAACAGAGAACATTTTTTACTATTTTGTTTGACTTGAAAAACACCTCTCTTGCATCTCCAGACTCTCTAATCAACCAACGATTGTTTGTAACTGGATTGGTGCAACAAATATCAATGATTTGCTCACGTGATATTAATTAAAGCAGACATAAATACGTTTTCAATTTGATAAAATTTCTAATTGTAAATATTTTTAAATAATGTGATTGGAGAGAAATGATATCTGTAGCGCTACCTTACGTCTCGCACGTTAACCTTTCCATTAATTATGATATCAAGGTTGGGGGGAATCTCATAACTAATGTTAAATTATAGATATTTAATCGCTAAAAGAATAATGTTCAGTTCTAACTACCATGTAAATAAATAATTTAAAAAATACATCAAATGTTTGAAATTTATACTCTCTTGAATATAAATAAAGCTAAAGAAATGAGCACGTCAAAAATAAAATTTATTACGAATATTAAGTAAACTTTATTCTTCATTTTATTTTATTTACATTCAGAAATATTTTTACAAACTTCATACCATAAAAAGAATCGCCCCCACATATTTATTAAATAAATCAAAGTTTTAAATACAACTCGACCTATTTTCTCTAATAACTCGCACACACCTATAAACAGATATATGTTCATTGTTTACAATTTTAACTCTTTTATACCCATAATATTAACTAAGGAAAAGCACTGTTTATGTTGTAATTTTAAAGTAACCAATGAAAATGGTGTGGTCTATTATCTGCTGAATCCCCTGAGTTGTTTTGACGGATTATAGCCAGTTCATTATCAGTTGTAATTTTTTTTTAATTTGTAGTCACGTGTTAGCATTATTTCCTATATTAATTCATTTATCTTTAATATTCTATATCTATTTAACTATTCTCTTAACTTCATTATCAATCTCAAATCTTGTCAGCATATGTTTGGGCTCTCTTGGTTTGTTGTTCTTTATGTCAAAAGATAAGTCGGATTAGATTTGATCTAATAAGATATTAATCTACATAATGTAATAAAATGCACCATTTTCTTTTGCATTTTTTAAAATAATTTTTATTCTAATTTTAAATGATCATTTTGACTGGCTTACAGACAGCTTATAAATCTATTATATACTTATAATAGATCATTGATGAAAGTCACAAGCCAGTTGAAATAGTTAACGAAGACTGCAAAATCAGCTGAAACAATCAGTTGATTAACAAGATCTCTTAAAGTCTGCAATTCAGTTGAAACAATTTAGAATAGGATTGCATATAATACATTAACAAGATCTAATGAAGTCTGTAAATCAGCTGAAAAAAATAATAAAAATTGGTTTTAAAAAGGCAAAAGAAATTGATGTATTTTATTACGTCATATGGAATTGAGTGATTAAAAGAATTGAAGATTATTAATTCTTTTTTAAGATTTTGATTAAGTTTTTAGAATAGATTTTAATACTTTATAAATAACTAATAGTAATAGATTAGAAGAGGTTAACAATTACAAAGACATTGGCCAGATTATTAATACAGTTGAAACATAGTAAATGCAATTAAACATAAATGTAATTAAATTAGATATGGTAGAAATATTTTCATACTAAAAGAAATTGTGCCCATTTACTTGAAAAAATGTTTTTAACAAATGGTTTTTTCCAGTATATACTAGTGAATATGAAACTTGGACCCTTGATAGAAAAGTAATATAGATATTTGAGATTATATAGTAAAATCTGGACATATATGTGGTGGGAGTAATGAAAATGGATTAAAAATGAAATATATGAGTAGTAGAACAAATAACAATTGCTAACACTATTGAAAGAATTAAGAGGCTGAAATGTGATTGGACTAAAACATATTACTAGAAGAGATGATAATAGATAAACAGTTGTCTTAAACTGAATCATAAGAGATTGCAAAAGATCTAAATACATATATGAGATCAATCACTAAGATAAAAAAAAGTGTTTAGAAGTGATGTGGAGAAGCTATGGATCAGAGAAACCAAATTAAATTTGGAAAGACCTTCATCCTGCACTGAATCAATAATGATATAAAACATTGATGATGACTCTAAGATATTTGTAATTAGAGAAAGAGATTAAAAGTGTGTTTGTTGAATTTTAGTCTAATGAAATCTCAGATAGTTAAAATAAAAAGAAAAATGACATGATGCATATTAAATTTAAAATAAATTGTTGTGTCATAAAAATATATAATTAAAGAGTCATCCATGGTGACATAGTTTAATGTATATTTTCTATTTAATGAAATAAAGTGTAAATTGCACAATCCCGTGCAAAAATCTCCTTATACTAGACCAATACCTTTTCTTTCACTCCTCAAGAAACATTACTCTTTAAATATAAAATCTGTATGAATAATGTCTCAATTATCAGAATCTTAACATTTCCAATGATTCTTGCATCTCTTTTAATCAATATTTATTAATGGAGAGAATGAATTTCATATAACAATTTAAAATTTATTATATGAGCTGAATTAATAACTTCATAGCATAAAGTTTTGGTCTTCAGAGTACTTTCATGAAATATTACAAGTACATTTCAGGGCTACATGGTTCCAAAGTATTCATTGGGGCATTTTCCAACCATTACTCTATATCATATAGTTTGTTTTTTTTCAAAATAGGATTAAACTTTATTGGTACAAAGTGTTTTACAAAGTAAGCATTGGTTTACATAGTATAATATGGAGATCTAAGATGATACACTGTATTTTTGTCCATAGCGTTTCCAAAAATTGATTAACCTGTGACAACTCAGAGCATTAGCCATGAGATTATTAATTATTAAACATAAACATAGATTACAATTAGGAATTATTTGTAGAGTCTAAAGTTCAAGTATGAATAGCGTTTTAGGAGTACAATATTGAAAAATCCAATTTGCAGCAGATAAGTTGAGGAATAGGAAAACACTTGAGATAATATAAAATATGGACTAAGTCAATCTACTGTTCAGTTCTCCAGAATGGCCTCGAATATTCCTAGAAGAGAGCAATTCAGTATACTTTGGAAACTTATGGAGAACTAGGAGAAAAACTAAGCTTTGAAATGTCTCTACTGAAAAGCATTCTAATCCATCATGAAGAGCCACATAATCAACAAAGAACCAACCATATCGGTAATCACATTGGAAATAATGGCAATAAATAAGGCAAATCACTTGTGATTAAAACCATTAGACCAAACTGAAGCTGACTTTGAAAAAACACATGGAAAAAATCATTTATAACCACAATGCTAAAAAAAACACTAAAGAAATAATGTTATTTCTCCTTTCCTATGAATGAGAAAATCAATGTCGGAAACGATCCCCAAAGCATCTTTATCCCAGCTCCCATATTGAACAGGACTAAGATTTAGGCTCCCGGGCCCCTCCCAACCACCAGACCCTCTCATCCACCCAGCAAAATGGGGGAAATGAAGAATTTTTATTAAAAGGCAAAATCACTATAGTAATCTTTAGAAATTTCAATGGCTGCCATATAATTTACACATCATTTTTATAAATGTTGAAATTATTCTTACTTGTGATAACATGTTGACATAACTTGTATATGAAAAGAGAGCTAAGAAACTCCTCTTTTAAATAGGAATAATTTTTTTTTTAGAGAAAATTAATTACCTAAAGTAAAGAAAAAGGAACTAAAACGGGGAGCTAGTAACAGAGTTAACTGGAGTCCTTGGCTCCCTCTAGTGGACTATATAGTTGTAGCATCATCTCACAACAAATGTATTTTTCATTTCAATCCTGGTACAAGCTTATATATATATTTGTATAGAAGCCTTCCACTCTCTCTATAGATGGAATAAAAAAAACAACAACTGTATTACAGATAACTCATTTTAGCAAAGATCTTGTAGAAGTGATACCTCCTGATTAAGAATAGGAAATTATTGAGAAAACCTGTTAGACTGTCATAGTGAGAATAATCTATTCTCATTTCCATCCATAGACTATTTATATTACCACCTCTTATGAAAAGGTGCACACACTAAAATTGTTTTTCTCTATTAATTTTACTTTTGTTATTACCTCTTGTCTTCCATTACATATAGCATTCTTAACATAACCAGATATCATTTGACATCCTTTCTGTGTGAATTACTTTCTATGTTTTTTATTGTCTTCTTTTTTTAGGTAATGACTTTCAATCTAAATGAAATGAATCTCAAACCATATTGGTGACATATCTTTTAATTAAATGAGACAGGGTTGTAATCAATATAATGTTCTATTTGCATATTTAAATTCTTTATTCAAGAAAATTTTCTATTTCTATTGTTTACACATTTTGCTTCAGTATCTGCTTTCTATGTACTCATTATATTCAGATATCTTAATATGACAAGTGTTAAAAAGGTTAGTTTTTCTAGACAGATACACCACTATTAACAGATATTTTGTTCATTAGCAAACTCTTTATTTTTTTATTCATATGCCATCTACTGTAAGTTTTAGTAATTAATAGATGCCAGGTGACAATGCTTAATAAATTCTTATGCAGTGCTGTCCATTCAAATATTCCCAGATTAATTTCTAGAATTATAACTCATCAATGAACAGCTTTTAGAATTACTTTGAATTGTGCACTTGGACCTTCCTCCATTAGCCATGTTTTACTTTTTGTTGTAGTGTCAAGCTATCCATCCAAATTGAAAGACTTTGATTTTATAATCCAAGCTTATTTGCTTGCATAGTTATATAGATCTGAAACTGGTTCAGCTTCTACATTGTAACAGATACACTCAAGTAATGATTAGAACTACTTATTTTCATGCACCACAAATGAATTTATAATAATCACAACCTGCATTATAATAGTCTCATGTATTTATAAGGTGCCAATGAGTCTATGTATTGATAAACATTTGATTTAATAAATAAATAATTCAATAAATAAATGATTTATTATCTAATAAATATGTAATTTGAAATATATGAATCAATACCTTCGAAAATAAAGTAATTTGTAGAATAGGTAAATCAAGTGATGCATAATGAACAATAAGAAATAAGTTTATTAAGATAATAACACAAAATTAAATTCAATGATTGTAACTTAAAATAACCCATTGTATTATTATAATCTATTCATGACAGATTGCAATTGCTAAGTTGCAATTTACATCTTAATGATTATTAAACACGCATACTCATAATTACAAAAGTGGTTAGTAAATACGATCTTTATTCACGCAATAAAAATTTATTTTTTAAAATATCTTTTATAGCAAGTAAAGCTTTCATCACAATTATATATGTTCAAAATGAAAATTTAAATGTTAACTATGTTGACATATTTTCTAGAGTATTAACTTTAATAATCGATTCAAGTCTTACGTAATCTATTTAACAAGTTCTTATTGAATAATATAAACCACATTATTCATTTAAATTTTAAAAGAAAGAAATTTAAATAGATATCTATTAACATATTGTTATTACTTTAAATACTGAACATAAAGTAAAAGTTAGTTTAGGAAGGAATTTTCAGAAATTGTTTATATTAGTGTCTGTTACCAAGGGTAATATCTTTAATATTCGGATTATAGTTCCATTTTTTTCGTGATGATTTTCCATAAAATTCCCACAATGATAGACATAACATATGTCTCCATGGGTATTATCACTAGATGGTGTCCAACTATTCCTTTTTATTAAACACTAACTATTCATATCAAATTCAAAGATTCAATGTCTTCAAATGGTTCAGCATAGTATTTGTTAATATTCATTTCATTTAGATGTGATATATTGGACTACTTCCATCATCTATGAGCGAATTTTGAATGTATAGAAAATTTTAAACTTTATTTAAACTTTCCAAATACAAACAACTTATTAGTAATAATATACAAATAGAAACATAGGTTAGTAATTATATAATGTATTGAGTAGTATTATTCTCTATTCTTCTTCAGGTGTTGCTGGTCTGATATGCACAGTGACAGTATTTGCATAGAAGTTGAACTCTCACCTTTAGATTCTTTAAATTCGATATTCAAGAAACTAAAGGTGAGAGTTCAACTTCTATGCAAATGCAGTCACTGTGTATATCAGACCAGCAACTATAAATGAATTCATATTCACTTCCACTAATCATTATATTATAAGGGAATTCAAGCATTGGTATTTGGATCTAAAATGCTTGAATTTCTCAAAATAATCTAAAAGCCCTATCTAATAATAACTTCTTTTGTGAAAGAATGACTGAGGCAAACATTTCTTTGGATGGAAGAGAGGACAAAATTACAGAACACTTTATAATTGAGTATTCTTCCTTACAATCCTATCATAATATATTATCTGCCATTACTTGCTCTCAATGTTCATTCTTAATTATACAATTAATAATATAAATTAAGAATTACCTTTATTCTTTTCATTCTATTATTTCTGAGAAGCCATTTCATCTCTACTAGATACATATATAGCCATTTTGAGTTTAATCTCATTATTCAATACCACTGTACACATACATAGCCAGTTCGAGTCAAATCTCATTACTGACACCAATGGACATACAGATAGCCACTGTGAGCTTAATTTCATTATTGACGTCACTGGATGCACATTTGAAGTCTGATATCATTTCCAGAACTACTAGACAAATACACAGCTACTTGAAACATGGTCTCTTTACCAACATTACTGGATGCATACATAACCATTTAAAGTCTGATATTAACAGCACTACTGGATATACACACAACCACTTGGAGACTGGACTTATTACCAGCACTACTGGGGACATAGACTGCATGACATAATTTATGATTTAATATTTAAATACATGTGTAGCATATAAAATTTAAGCTAGATGTAATTAAAGGGGATTTGAACCCCCATTAGTCAAACACTCTATCCTATACAACTGATATACATGACCATATACATGTGAAAAAGATAAATGATCTCCAATATACATATTTTGTGCTGAATAAGCACTCATGAGTTGGTCTCAATCATCATCTCCCACACCCATATATATATAATCAGTGCTCAGTTTATATTAAGAGAGGAAATCTTCAAACATTAATGGACAAGCTTCAATTTTCTCCCCTCTCCAACTCTTCAGCCATTGACATCATTGAAAATCTAATGATGGCATGTTCAAAAATTTTGTACATTCCCATCAGGATTTTTAATGATGTGGATGGCTGGAGAGTGGAGAAGATCAAAGACTAGGGGTCATATTGACTTATGGTCAACATGAGTACAACACATCAAAATTTGGCAAACAAGGGCTTTGATCATGCCATCATTGGATTTTCAATGATGTGGATGGCTGAAGAATTAGAAAGTGGAAGACTGAAGCCTCTCCATTAATGTTTGAAGATTTGCTATCTTAATACAAATTGAGCACTGATTATATATGTATGTGGGACAATCATGATTCAAACCAACTAATGATTGCTAGTTCAAATCATTTATTTTTTCCACATGTATGTGGTCATGTGTATTGGATGGCTAAGGGGATCTGAAAGTCTGGGTTCAAATCCCCTCTAATTATGTACTAATTTTGTAAAAATTACTTAATTTTTCAGTTATGCAACTAATATGTCATAATATTTGTTTATTTTTATTATTATATAGTAACTATTTTAAAATATTTCTCAAAAAATGTAATAAATGTTAACATTTCATTTATTTAATTTAAAAATCAACTTAACAATTGTTAATATTATCTTTGTATTCTATGTAGTATCACAGCAATGAGGTAAAGGACTCCATAAAATTTGTGATATAATTCCAATATTAAGGTACTAACATAAAACAAAAGGATTGGCAAACTGATGGAGATAGGTGTTATCACTTGCTTTTTGATATCTAGCTATCTTTTCCTGTTTTAGACTCAAAAATTTTAGTATATTTTAAAACTTTTTCTTTTTATCAATGCATCTTTCACTTCACCTCTATCATGTCATAACCGACCATCAACACAGAAATCAGACAAATGGTCTTTCACTATGGATGCATTTTGAAACATCCATTTTACTTTTCAAATGAGTATGACAAATGTAATACTTGTTATAATTTAACTTCATATACATATTTTTTTTTTAAATTTCAAATTCTTGTGTGTAAGTAAATATATATGGCATACATTTTTGTGTGTTCGGTTTATCTAATGACTTTTACTCATAAATATCTAGTATATGTACATATGACATACAGTGAGCGTGTATAAATAATAAAACTTACTCCCTTTAAATGAAAAAGAACTGTAAATTCAAATTCCCTGATCAATCTGTCATTTTGATGATATTAAAGTGATTAATGTTAGGGAATATTTATATATAAATACATATAACGCATGCTCGTGTCAATTTTTACATTCCGCAACACAGGCGCACACACATACAATAAATAAACTCCAGCAAATATAAACAAATATATATATATATACAACATGCATTTTGAAAATCACTATTATTGTCACATATGCTCTATGTGATTTGGTGGAGTGGCAAATTTTAGAGCTCAAGGTTTATGGGTCACAATTCCATCTGTCTCTTGCAATGGGAGAACTTATATACTTTGAAGCAGTATAATTCATTAAATTTTTTTTGTCTTGTAATGGATAATAATTTTTATCAATAGTTAAATGAAAAGCAATGTTAACCCATCACTTATGATGATCAAGGCCTTTCTTATTATAATGATATGTAATCCGGTAACTAAATATCAAGAGAATTACTCTTAGTTTTCTCCAGCTTACCACCCATCAATATGTTATATTTAAAACTTCATATTATGGTTTAGTAATACATTCTGAGCTACATTATATATATACCTTATGTGTGTGTGTTTCATATTACATTTTGAAGCCATGTTAAGAAGGATTACTGAAATGAAGACATGGTCTCTTATTCACTTAATAAGCAAAAAAAATACTTAATCTGGATGTTCTTCGTTTTTCTAGATGTAATGTTACTGATCTACCGTTATAATGTGACTTTTTCATTATTGGGAAATGACGTAATGTATTCTAATAGACTTTCTAAAAGCAATATTTTTGGTGGACTTATCAGATATTATTTACAGTATAAAGATTATTTCAAAAACGTTCATGAGGTGTAATATTGATTGCTTTCAATGAAAAGAAATGCCTGTAGATAGAATAGAAAGCTACAATCAGGTAAGAAGTTGAAATCTTTCAGTAAGAAAAGTTTGCTGCACAAGAGATTAAAAGAGAACATGCAAGTTGTCAAACAGACTAATAGACCAATACGCTACGTATGTAATCATATTTCTCTTTGAAAATTGGCTTGCATAATCATTTCATAACTTAATGTAACTTTTTGTATCTCATCTTTCTATATATTTTTTTCAATCTGGATTTAAATAGTCAAATTTGTTTATATATACACACACACACACATATAGCAACTTCTGGTATACGAATATGGTCATTCCAAGGAGAGGAATTTTTTTAAAAGTTGCTCTGTAAACCATGAAATGTCCACATATAAAACATGCTGGCCCATCTTTCTGTTGTTAAATATTTTAATTTCGTTATTAGAAAACTTTTCTTTCTGAAATGTTATCATGTCTAATTGCAGTTCTCCAATATATTCTATTCTCTGCCATACCTTACCAATTGAAGCAATCGATATGCAATCTCTGAGATAATTATTATAACGATGATAGATAGGGTCTACTTCTACAGAAAACCATAATCATATTCAATATAAAAACATCCTTTCAGGAAGTTTTGTATAGCATTCTGCATATCCATCATTTTATAATAGTGGACCCTATAGTATCACATTCAGCAAGTTGAAGAACATATTGATTATTTTTACGACCTTACTCTTGTACTTTAAATTTTTTTCGGACGCATCCTTAACTGAAACTTATCGTTATGTATATGACTTAATATGTTTGGCTCAGCTACCAACTAATAAAAGACTTACTAGAAGTCGAAAGAGGAATGGGTTTATTTTATAGATTAAAATATTTCAATAATTTCTAATTTCCTGGAAGTAATTCTTTTAAACTGTTAATTGTAAGAATAAATAACTAAATTGGATTCTTTTTATTATTAATCTAAGAAAAGATCTCGGTTTGAATCCTAAATAATTATAAAAGGACTGCGTTTTATCAATTTATAAATCAAACTGAAAATATTCAAACATAATTTCATTCATTCTTTCAAGGAATGAATGTAGTAAATTTTTTTTAAAAAAATAGTGGACATCTCTGTTTTAAATTCAAAATTGCCATAGCTGGATAGCTATTTAATAAATGACTGATTAAATCAAATACTTATTTAAAGTCAATGACTTTCGTATATTAATAAGCTTATAAATATTAATAACATATGCAGATTTTAAACTTGACTTTTGAATTTAACATTTGAAGAAAAACTCATAACGCGTACTTAAAGCACATTTATAATAATGCACAATAAATATAATTTCTTTATCTGTACATTTATATGTTCCTTTGCAATGATAAATAAAAAACTTGAACGTATATAATAATCCATATATATGCGGTTTTAAGGAAAATGCCGCCCTCGCACACACACATTTATAATAATGCATAATATATATAATTTGTTTAACTGAATATTTATGTGATCCTTTGCAATAATAAATAAATAAAAATCAATATTACAATCTCATATATTTGCTACTTAAGAAAATTTACGCCGCGCGCGCACACACACATTTATAATGATACGCAATATATATATATATAATTTGTTTTAGCTATACATTTATATGTTCCTTTGCAAAATAAATAAAGACTTATATCTATATAATAATAATTATACATTTATGCCATTATTAAAAAAAAAAAAACTCATGTGGCGCGCGCACACACACATTTCTAATGCGCTATATAAATATTTGTTTGTTTTATATTCCTATGTGATAACTGAAAAAAAGGTGATATGTATCTGCAATAATCATAAGCAGTCAAGCATTGGTTGTCGAGAGGTCAGCGACAGTTGCTTTGGTTCGCTTCCCGGCTGATGCTATGACACATGAAAAAAAAAATCATAAGCATATATCTGTAATCCTTGGGACTTGAAATTTTCTCTCCCCTCTGCTTTGGATTAATTAAGAACGACAACCAACATCGGGCTGGCATAGGTTCAGCAGCTATATATGCACTCTCCAGATGAATGCAAATTAGTACCACAATTCTGAATATTATCTGCCCGTCTTCAAGGAAACTTTCCTTTTTTGTTAAGCCTTATATCATCATTCATTAACGTATATATGTCCAAATAATTGTACTTTCTTCTTTTACAATTTTGTTTAAATTTTTTTTTTTGTCCGATTCAAAATCTTCCAGCTATTGGGAAACATTTCCAAACTTCATCTGGGTTCGAATTTTATATTGTGGGCAATTTTCTACTAGGATGGAGAAAAACTATTATTGATATTTTAAGAGAAATTTGTATATATATGCGAGCACAATGCTTGCTAAAGATTTTTAGACGCTTTTTTTTTCCCCAAGAATTATAAAAGGCTTTAGAAGACAGTGTATGCAAAGATGTGCGTGCATATGTTTATTGTATTTAATTCTATTATCTCTTACTAAATAACAAAAGTAAATATATATATATAAGTGCTCGCACACACGCGCAACTTTCTTAACAACTTACCGTAATCCGTTTGTTTAGGTGAGTAGTTGGAAGATATCCTTTGAATCAACGAAAGCAAAAGCAATACCCCCAGAACCTTCATTATTGCTTGCCGGTTAGATAGAATGAACTTGACTTGTGTAAAAGCTAGTTTTAATCTTTCGTCTTAAATGGCCTGAGGGCAAGCCAGTTTCTTTTGCCGTGTGGGAGAGGGCGGTATAGATTTGTTATCTATTAGAGTTCCTCCCTTGAAAATCATGTTTAAAAAGTGTCTATTGGAGAAAAAATAAAAATATATAATTTTTTTTTTTTAAATGATATATTCCGAATAATTGTTGCCACTTGTCTGCAACAAATGCCGTTTAAGAAATGGATCACCTTAATTCAAATGTAATGGGGGAGTGGGGGGTTACAGGTAAATATTGGCAAAAAGATTGCGGATAACTAAATGCAGCTAATTTCATATCTGTCAATCCATGTCTCACAATGCATTATTTAAATTTAATCTTAAGTAGGTGTTTGCATGTGTGTGCGTGTGTTTGAGTACACATATTAAGTATTGGAATATTTTTATTTTAGTAGACTGTTAGTTCGTGATACTATATTTAGAGATAATGTAAGATAAAGATTTAATTTTACACAATCTTATCATCGGCCACAATCACTCGCAAACGAGTATCACTAAAATAGTCCTAATACTTAGTGATGCGTTTGGGATGACTATATTAATCAATATGTGATCCACACATGCGCCCACATGTACAACACGCTAGTCCATTACTGTTAGATATTTTGCGATAATGCTTTTTAACTTTGCAAAAACTTTTCTTTCAAAAATATTTCAACATCGTGTCTAATATTATTATTCTTATATACTCGACCATACTTGCCCAATGAAAACAACCCACATCGCACTTCTTTAAATGCCTTTGAAATCAACTTTATAACGTGAACGAAAACCAATGCTATCTAGTAAATGATCACCTTAGCATAGGTGGGAAAAAGTGGATGTGCAGACATTTGAAAAAATTGCGGATAATTAAATGTGGCTAAGTTTACATATATCAACCCCTAGGTCGCATAAAGCATGATTTCAATTTCATTTTAAGAGCATATGGCTCTTTTGAGAATAATTTTATTTTTAATAGATAGTTATTTTGTAGAACTGATTTTGGAGATAATAAAATATGAGGGTTTGAAGATAATTTAGTCTAATATTACACGCGACTAAGATATCGTGGGTTAAGTTAGATAGATTTTTAGATGGAAAATAGTTCGAATTTAGAAAAAGGTTGCGACACAGAATTTAAATGGAAGGACGAGTCTTTTCATTCATATTTCTGCATAAAATCTATCAAAATGAGTAAATCTTATACATTTGATAAACTAATTACGATACTCTGTTGGTCAGTTTCAAGAGTTAAAATATAGTAATGAAATGGTTATTACTTGGGAATTCACAAGAAGTTCGAACATTTATGTGATGCAATAAAATGTAAACATGGAATGTTTACATTTTATTGCATCACATAAATGTTTCAGAATTTGCAGATAAAAGGCCTGATCATTACAAACTAAATCTGAGTGAAAAATGCGGTTTGTGTAAAAAAAAAAAGAAAAGATCAGCGTTAATTGTGCAAACATTTCAACCATTATTAAAAAAAACAAAATAAATACAGGAAATGCACTTTACTAAAAAATTTGCTACATGGCACCACAGTTTCACACAGCAATGACATTTGACAAATTGATGCAGAAGGATCCCTGCAAGAAATATGTAACAACTAAGCATATGCTATAGCAAGTGCACAAACCAGAGAATGATTTCAGTTGTTTTTGGGTCCCGTCTTATATATATATTTATGTGTGTGCATATATATACCCATACATATATTGTAATGGTTCAGAAGGTATGCTGCCATGCTTTTAGTTAAGAGCCCCACAGATTTGGTCAGCATGTATAACAGAATAATCTTTTCCTCTGGAAGAGGTGTATCTAACAATGGTCACCCATTTGAGCTTCAAACCTAATAAGGCAAGTCAGTTATCTGATGATTTACCTGGATTTTATTAAGGGATTCTATGATAATTACTGATTGAATAGGGTGGTATTCATGCTTACATAACTTCCCTTACTAACCTTTTCCTGATCCTCATTATACTACAGAGTTCAAACTCAAGAAAAATGTACATGTACTCTGCTTCAAGGTATATTTATTCTATATCTGATGTGTGCATTGAATATGTATATAGTGTAGATTATTGGGGGGAAAATCAAATGACAGACATCTAATTTAATTCAATATTTCATATTTCATAAATTAATTTTGATAATGTTTTCCATTCATGATTGTTTTATAACAAAAATAATGTGTTTTGATTAATTTAGTAATTGTTTATGCATCATCAACCCTCATTTGTGTTCATTAACTATTTACTAACTCATACCTTTGATCCCTATGAAAAATGGTCTTTTACCATTCTAATAATTTCAACTTTACATCGAATGTAATATAAAAAAGAGGCCTATACTCTAACAACTAAGTCTGCTAATTAAAATTTCTAACATCAGTTGATCATTAATTTCCGATCCATCTATCTATATTGCTCTTATATTCTGAACCCCCATCCTATTCTGATATCATACAAATCTATGATAAAACAGACCAATCATCCAAGGGTTTAGTCATACATTCTGAAAAACAAATAATAATTAAGTTAATTGAACACAAACATTGAACATAAAATATATTGTAACTGTCAAAGTGTGAGTGCTTAATATTGGGTAAAAATAAAGTCTCACCTTTCAAGTCACTAGACTAATGTATCAGTTGGCAAGCTCAGGAGTCTGCATCTAAATTTTATTACTAAATAAAAAAAAATAGAATTGATGGCTCTCCTTCCCTCTAGAATAATTGATGATTGGATGGATTGATTCTCTGTTTCATAAGAAAGAAACCAATTTGACAAGCAAAACAATAATTAAAAAAATTATAAAAATTAATCTGAGATTTTAATTCAGCATAACCTAGCCATAGTTCAAAGTCTTGTACTTCACATTGTGAAATATCCAAGTATCTTTGCCTTTAGGAAAGTTCCTTTATGTGAATTGGATGATAGTTCAGTGGATAATCTTTGGTCACCATCTGGATTTTCATATTGCTGACTCAGACTCTTTATAACTTATCTTTCCTGTACTGAGATAATTTCTTTGCTTGATTGTAGGGTGTTGTAGATCTTTTTATTATTGTGGTCAACATGATGTTAATTTGAAATCATAATTGTATGTGGAATCATATTTGCATGATGAGCAGCTCCATTGCCATGATGTTTCATCACTTCCTAGCCACATATGATTTGTTGTTTCTAGCTTATAATTTGGGTTAAAATGTAAGCTTTATGGAAACTGGTAGTGGGTTCTTTAACTGACTTTTTCAAGTTGCAATTGTAGTGGTTTATGAGCTCTACTATTGAGGATTGTTAAAATGATAACTAGCTTAATTTTAGAAATTTAAAAAATAAATTTTTTAAAGACCTAATTTATTCTCTTTCCTTTTCTTTTCTTCTTAAAAAAAAGGAAGTTGTTCTATATAGTCTTATCTTTCACTGATTGATATATCAGTTTCAAGATCCTGCTTTTATTTTCATTGTTGATGTCATTTTGACATTTGTAGAATTTTATGCTGGATTAATAAATAAATAAACAAATTTAACATTTATGATTTCTTTATTTTGGTTTTCGAGAATTTTACTTGCTTGTGTTTATAGGTTTGGTATATATATATAAGTCAGTATTGTCAAGAATATAATTTTTTTTTCCATGTGTCATAGCATCGGCCTGGAAGTGAACCCGCGACAACCATCTGCAAGCAACTACTTTGCTTGCAAGGCGGCTGCGCTGACCTCTCAGCTAGCAACGCTTGACAAGAATATAATTTTAACTGACAATTTTACACAAAATTGATTAATATATAATTAATAATATTTTAAAGATTATGTTGATTAGTTTAGTCTTTAATTTTAGCGTGTGTGGTGATTTTTATGTGGTCAGATAACTATATTCTTACATTGTTACTGTGAAGAAAAACTTTTCTTCCCATTCTGCATCAAAACTGCACATCTTTTTCTTTTTGCAATTAATTCATACATTGCATCATTTAAAAAATATATAATAAAATATTAACCATTTATAAGAAATTACTTAAATTTGAGTACCCGCCATAACAAAAACACAGTTGTTGACTTTATGGCTGATTGAGCATAACCAATGCTCCCGGTTGTCCCTTTGCGTGGTGCTATGAATATATTCGAGCTGTTGAATTTGTAATTCATTTACACATCGCATCGTCATGCATTTAAAATGAAGATAAGTGTGTTATCTGTCTCATTCATTAGCAAGTCAACTATCGACAGCCATCTTGATTGTGAAGAGCTGATTTTCGTTTGTAATAACCGTAATAGTAATAATAAACAGCTACTTAAAAATAAGTATGGTCATTAGAGATCCAAAAAAATAAAAAAAGGAGAGAGGAGAAAACTACTCTAAAAATGGATTTTGCAGTAACCATGCAAGACAATTTTTAAATCACAAATATTATGGAACATGTTAGTCCAATTTTCTGTTTACTTGTTATTTTACAAAATGTTGTCTTTAGTTTTCTTAGCAGCGAATTTCTCCCTTTTGAAATACTTCAACATCATATCTAATTTTAGTTCTCCACTGCTTTCTATTCTCTGCCATATCATTCCAATGGTAAGAAGTGACATTGCACTTCTTCAGAATATCTTTGGGATAATCTTTATAATATAGATGGCGTCTATTTCTCCTATTAAACCCATGTTCAAGTTCACCATAAAACATCATTTTAGAAAGTCTTCCATTGTTCATTCATTTTGCATGTCCAATCTAACGAAGGTGTGATTTACAGTAGTGGACCCAGTAGTATCATATTCTGCAGGCAGAAAAACATATTGATTGGGTTTATGATTTTTCCATTGTATTTTTAAAATTGTAATGCTTTTATATTGTGTTCATAGGGTGTCCAAGTTTTACATCCATACAATAAATTAGCTAAAATAACAACTTTATATATAGTTAACTTAGTTGCAGTAGTTATTTCCCTATGGTGAAATATTCTACCTTTTAGCTTGATAAAAGCAGTATTGTAGTCTGTATTAGATCTCCACATCTAAGTCTACCTTTTCACTTACAAAACTATCAAGGTATTTAAACTGCTCTACATTGTCAAGTTGATAATTGTCCAAACTGAAAGTTGCCGAGAATTTTTCTTCCATCACTGGCTGATAAAGAACTTGAGTTTATGAACATTAATTAATGAATCAAGATATTTATAAGTTGCATTCAAAACATTAAGAAGCCAGTAATGACTCTTCTTTTAGTGAATCCAAGAATATATTTACTTGTATTGACAATCCTTAAGAGAATTCAATGCTTCCGGAGATCCAAACGAGCAATTTTAGTGTTTAATAGCTTTTAAAATTTAGTGCATTTAGTAGAGTCTTCTAAAGAACAAACATCAATTTTCTTGTGAATATGATTGGAATAATGTATCTTTTTTAATGCAACTATCATTTTAATCTTAAGAGTGTACTAATCAATGATCTGTCCAACAATCTGAGTCTTGTGTAGTATGAATTCCTTCGTATTCTGACTTCTAACAACAATGCGATTTATTAACTGCCATTGTTTTGATGGTGGATCCATACCCCTTTGTAGTGGGTTTTTGCCTAAACAAAGTGTTTGTGATAATCAATTCATGTTTTGTGCATAAAGTGAATAAACAAACCATTTGAATTTACAGCATCAATACCATTATTTCCAATAACTTTTGGACAAAGTCTACTATCTATACCAACACATGCATTAAAGTCTCCAAGAAATTTTTTTTATCTTGTAAAAGTATTGCTGTAATAACGCTATCCAATGACCATTAATAAAATTAACCATAGTATCATTGTGCAAAATGAGTTTTAAAATCATTATCTTTTCATTGTAATATTGATTTTTTCCTTCATTTGTATTTGTAATTCAAATTTGCAAATGTTTCTTCATCTGCATAACAAAGTGGTGTCTTTCTTCTTTATAACCTAATGTTAAGGGCACTTTTGGTAAAGTTCACCATAATCTTAGCTCTCTTAAATTAATTCTTGTTGCTTCTTTATTTATACTGTAATTATGTGTGCACTTTTATTAAATTAGCCCATTTAAATACTTCATTTGTTAGATAATTGCATGCTGTTTTCTCTTTTGTTTATTATGTTTCTATGGTTGGCAATAAACCACACTTCCATTATCTTTTTCTGACATCATTTTGTCTGTGCAGTAGATTGACTGTCTGTGGGTAAAAGCTATGACCAAATTGTTTTTTATGGTCCCCAAAGCAGACTTATATTCTGGTTTGTTTTATAAGAATTTGTGCTGTGCTAATCTGGTAAAATATTAACTCTATATTCGTTGTAGTATACAGCCATGCGATCTGTGTGATTGCATGGAATCTGACTGCAGAGTGTCCTTCTTTTCAAGTTTATCTTTCATGTTTTTGATCAACCTAGTAAGATTAAGTGTATTTTATTTTGTTTGTTAATCTCAGAATATATTGCATGCTAACCCATGGTTTATTTTCAACTTGTGATTGTAAAGTTCATTTTCTATAGAATTGTTTATAATATTTGTTATCATACTACATAGATCATTTACATATTCATCTATATTGGTTTTTCTTTTTGCTTTGTATTTCTTGTAAGAAATGTGTTGTATCATGCTAATTTGCGAACCATTAATGTTTATATTGTGGATGGAAAGTACCTCTAATTTCAAGTGGTTTTACAATTATTTTATAATCCAAGCTATTTTTATTTATTTGGATTGCATGTCTAAATACTTCAACTGTGTATATTATTTTCATATTGTATAGATCATGTTAAGGCTGATTCCTTCACCATTAATTTCTGCATCTTAATAATAGTTTGTTTAGGAGCACATACTAGAATGTCATCAACATATCATTTAACTATATGAAAGACAAATTACAAAAGAATGATGCATTACAGAAAGCATATAAGATTTCATGTAACAGTCCAGGTTGCCTAGCTGTATACTGCAGGGAATCTAGATCTAATATCTCAACCAGGTTAATGTTGCACAAATTCTTGTATAGATGAGCTAAAAATAACCTGTATATATGCTTGTTTCTGGCATGACAAAAAACAATTTGGTCATAGCTTTGACCCACAGACAGTCAACCTTGAGTGTATGGATAGCAATTACAAAAAAAAAAGGGCAAGGAGGCATGGTTTATTGCCAATCATAGAAATGTAAATAAGCAAAAAAGAAAACAGTGTACAATTATCTAACAAATGGAATATTTAAATGGACTAATTTAAATAAAAATGCATGCATAATTACAGTATAAATAAAGCAGCAACAATAATTAATTGGAGAGAGTAGTGAACTTCACCAAAATTGCACTTAATATTAGGTTATAAAGAAGAAAGAAACCACCTCTTAATGCAAATTAACATGTTTGCAAATTTGAATAACTTTTTATTGATACAATGTGGAATTACAACAATAGAAAAGTCTAAATTCAATTTTGCACAAATTCAACTCCGTGCATTCTTCTTTCATTAGCTGACCAGTCTTTCCAAAAAAAAAAAAAAAACTTGTAACCATTATTTCTCTTTTTTTCTACTATTTAAACTTCCAGCCTAAAACTTCAAAATATCTTTATGTATGAATCTAAGCAATTTGCATAGTTATATAGATCTGAGACCCATTCATTTTCTGTATATTAAAATGTCTGTAGATTTTTATTAACTATAGCCGCTTCTATTGTTAGTCAGTATTGTATAAAACTAACACCGCATCACATGACCCTCGTTTATTCAATGTTTTTCAGTAGCAAATCTTCTTTGGTCAAGCATTGGTGGTCGATAGGTCAGCGACAGATGCTTTACAAGCAGTTGTCCCGGGTTAGCGGGTTCGCTTCCCGGCTGATGCTATGACACATGAGGAAAAAAAATCCTCTTTCCTCATTTCACTTACACCGTCTAATATAAGCTTAAGTAATCAATAGGCAGTAGATGGTAATGCTTAATAAATCCCTTTCCAGTACTGACTTATTCATGTTCCCAGAACAGTTTCTTGCTTATAGATTTTTTGAGTAAAAAGTTTTGGATCTGGATCTATCGCACCTAGACTTTTTTTTTTGGATGTAATGCCCTTACAATTACAATACTATTAGGCATTGTCTGGGAGCAATGTTGTCAGTTCAGATAGATTAAATTATAATAATTTGATATTACATATAAACTATATTTTTATTGTACGATGTGTGTGTATTATTAAACTTATATTTATAGTTTTAAAACGAAAGATTGAATCTCTTTTGAATATAAATTTAATATTTTTATATACTGTTTAAGAAATAGTGATCGTTTTTTTTAAAAGGATTCGTTTAGAAGTACAATGCAACTATAAGTTACAATTACGCAAGGTGTTGAAGTCTTTAAAAGAATAAACTTCGCTGCAGATAAAATTAAATGAAAGCATAAACAGAATAAAGGATCAGCGTGCTAAATACCTGAATGTATTTACGGTTCATCAATTGGGTCGTATAGTCGTCGTAAAAATTATTTTTAATGTTTTAGTAATTTTTATATCGTTTTTTATTTTTCTTCTGAAATTAGAAAAGCCTTAATCATTCACGAGTGCCTGCTTAACAAGATATCAACACTGAAGAAAGAGAAAAACAAACGATTTTGCCTAAAGCAAAATTATACAGTTTTTATTCATATTGGATTTTTATATATAGTATAAAGCAAATTCTGTCTACAATAGGTGTTTTTTTTTTTAAATAGCTCTTTTGAGAAAGTGTTTCTTTTTTTGGAAGGGGGGGAGGGTCATTCAACCTTAATTGTGATAACTGTAATCCATTATATTGCTCAATGCAATTTTTCTCCCTTTCAGAATTACCAGAATCCTCTTTAGAAGGAGCGTTTTTTCGATTAGTCACTCCTAGTATCCTTGTCGCGGTTTACATGAATAAATCAACTTTCCTCTAAATTTGCGTTTTATATCCGACTTTCTCTCTCGATTGTTACTTCATTATGGTTCTTTTGTTGCTTGCATCCTTTTAACTATTTTTTTAAAAATAGTATATACATACAATCATATATATATATATAGTTAAAATATATAGCATCCCCATGGAATGATATTGTTAATAAATCATCATAATTTTCAAATATTATCTATGCATTGTAGGATGGTCTTTTCAAAGTTTAATCCCGTTTTTCTGGTTCATAACCTCTCTCCTCACATCACACCAACAAACTTCTTCATTTCATTCATTCATCTCATGTGAGGTCTCTTTCTAAGTTTTTTACAACCTTTTGGGACCCAGTTTAAAACTTCAACTGATATCTGTTATCATATCTTCTAGTAATAGATTTTTTATTTCAATGACCTTAATTTTTTCAATGATATTTGTTTGTTCTCTCACCCAAGGATTTTATTTTTGATTCTTTCTTATTATTTCCAACATATATCTCTCCAACTTTATTGAGTGATATGAAGTTTTGTATTGCTTTTTTGTTAAATGTTCAAGTTTCAGTAAGAATTGGTAAAAACATTTATTAAAAATTTTTTTAATAGTAAGATTCTTCTACCAAAAATGCCCATCCAAGTTTAATTCTATGATCATTGTCATCCATTATGTTTCTTTCTATATTAATAATCTGACCAAGGTATTTATAATTGTTAACTTTTTCTAATTCATGATTATCAAACTTTATTTTCTTTTTAGTATTTGTCTTTAGTTCTACTCTCTTACTCTGATAACTTGCAGCATCTCATGAAACCTTGAAGCATTATTTGCAAAAACAAACACATCATTTGTAAAATCTACATGACTTAAATAATCTCTATGTATTTTTACTAACTTAGTTGAAAAACTACAGTAAAAATTTGAAGATATATAATCACTCTATCTCCACTTTTATATTTTTAATAAATCACTAATTTTATAAGTATTCTTTTTTTTTCTAAAATTGCTCATTAATCCCAATACATTTTGTTTTAATTTATGAACTATTTCTTTTTATATATCATATTTACAGTATATTACTCTCTCATCACTTATATTTTAAAGATCTCTTGTGATTATTTTTAAGTCAGCCCCCAATTTCTAGTTATCTTTGTATTATTAAATACTTTTTTGTTACTTTTCTATTTCACATTACACATTCTGATG
Source organism: Epiperipatus broadwayi (assembly GCA_028023455.1). Classification (NCBI taxonomy): domain Eukaryota; kingdom Metazoa; phylum Onychophora; class Udeonychophora; order Euonychophora; family Peripatidae; genus Epiperipatus; species Epiperipatus broadwayi. The sequence continues at coordinate 1,999,382 of JAQFVV010006269.1, forward strand.
ATATTAAGTATACTGTTACAAACACTCAGCATTTAGAATATAAATCATAGTCCATCTACATACACCTCAACTTTTTCCATGTGGAATTGGTCCAGTCTAGATATCACCCTCTCCCTTTTGCAACTTACTATGCTTCTGTCATATCTGACCTTACCTTTAGAAGTGGACTATTCCAGATTCCTTACCTGATTGGCTAGCACCCAGTTGCTATCCAAAGGGATTAAATCCTCCACTGGGGTTTGCACACCAAATCTGCATGTTTCCAGTAAGGAGGGGATCTGCCTTTAAACAGTCAGTCTTTTGGAGGCAAGGCAGAGAGAAATTACTTTTGTTAACCTGAATGACAGAATGTGCTTCCATTAAGTCCTCTGCCATCAGCAAAGGTATTTCTCTAGTCATTATTGTGACATCCATGCAGTGAGACAAGTCCACCTATGGACTGGAAACTAGTACATCTGAATTAGAGCCAACTCGAAGCAAGCTAAATACATAGCTGGAAGAGTCTTACCAGAACTCATGAGGCAGGTTAATCATTAGCTGGAAGTGAGTTCCATACTCGGCTCGTCTATCTCAGCATTCAAGTTTATCGACTGTATTTATTTGTTTGTTCAACTAACGTGTGTATATTTTTTGGATTAATAAATTGTACATATTAATTGCTGAGTAGTTATTCTTTTTGTGTCTGTTAATTTGGAAATGAACCTGTAAGCCTAACCAAACACAACAGCTTCTATAGATACAACTTCACCATACAATTCATAAAAACTCAAAGTAGTTTCAAAGTTAGTAGAAACAGTATTAAGCTTAATCATAAACTGGATCTCTAAATCACATAACTGATGGTACCCAACCATGGAGCAACATTTTCAAATTTCAACACATTACAGAGAAGTTTTTCTGAATTTTAAATAGTTGATTCAAAGCTATTCATATCCATATATTTTATACACAATTTACCTTAGGTCTCTTACAATTTTTTATGATCTAGTTTAAAATTTCAATTGTCTATACATGATCATGTCTTATATGTATATATTGAAATGATAATGTCTCATGGCATTCAACAACATAGAAGTCTGTGCGTGTGTACATATATATATAAAGTTGAATGAACACAGACAAAATTTAATATAGATATTTATTTACAAGAAATATACATTGGAATAACAGATTAATGCATAAATAATAATTTTAATATTTAAAATTATTCTAAATTATTGTATTTTAAATCAAACATTTAAAAAGATCTATTTAATATTTTATTTAATTCTGATTTTGATAATTAAAAAAAAATCTAAAACAAGATTGTTTTCATTTTATAATAGGTAATACAATAATTATAAAATTCTCCTATCTATTTTTAATTAGATCAAGTAAGATTTTTTAAAAATTAAAACTAAATGAAAATTACCACAATATACTTTGATTTTAAATTCTATAACCTGATTTTGTTTGGAGGATTAAGAAAATTTTTAGATAACAGTTGTTTTTGATTGATGTGAATTAAAAAGAGTTATTACCTTTTTTTTTTGATCAAGTTTAAAAAAAAACCTATTGTATTTTCAAATTCTATGTACACTATAAAAAGTTGATTTGAAAAAAAAGAAGAGATAGATTAATAAGTTATAAAGAGAAATCAGATGTAGAGTGAAAGCCATTTGGTATTAGTTTCACAATGGCCATGTTTGAATTCACATAGAAGGGCTGGATTTTGTGTTTCATAGCCCATGTGTGTGTACTAGACAGTTTGCCTGCCTGAAGTCTATTAAACTATAGAGACTGAGTGGGACTGACTGATTGTCAACATTTACCTGAAATATACTTTTTCTGAAAATTTCAATGTCACTATATTATTCTATCATGGACATGATTATAATAGGCCAGCTTACTGAGAGACTGTCACGTTATATTTTATATATACACTGTTTTATCTATATGCAAAGAAACACAGACAAAGTTACTACGGTTGTACATATAAAGTGCATACAGGATGTCTAGTTCATTAGCAGATATTAACTGGTGACTACTAATATATCTTGTAAAAGTGGCATTCTTTCAAAAACCTAACTTTGCCGTTAAAGTTAAAATATTTAATTTATAAGTTTTAAAATAAGTTACTTTTCACTAAATTATCCAACTAAAAAGAAAATAAGGGAAGAAAATAAGAATAAATGACCAATTTGATTTCCATAGAATTTATTCTAGTTATCATTCATAAAAGATTTTGTTTGGGATGAAGAAACAAAGCCAGGGTGTTAAAAGAACTCTCAAACTGAACTATTAAACATAATGCTTTCTTTTAAAAACTTTTACTTACAATTAAAAAAATAATGTATTAATAACTTTGATTTGTAAGAAGATATTTAAAATTCATACCACTTATTTTGTTTTATACTATTAGAATATAAATGCCAGTGTGCATACATTTATATGTGCAATCATATATGTTAAAGTCAGTGATTAGGTATATCTTATTAAAATGAATTGATTTTTTTATTAGTTTATTGACAATTCGAATATAGTAATTTTATATTATTATATAGGTATGTCTGTTCTTATATTGGTGTTGAAATATCTGTAAATTACAATGTTATAGCATTTTTTTGTATTATTTTTAATCAAAATCAGAATGATGTATTTATATTTATAGCATATTTAAACAGATTTTAATTTGATTTCGTTGCTATTGTTTCTAATTAATAAATTTATATATTCCAGTGAATTTATTTCATTCTAAAATAGGTTTAAAATATTATATGTTGGTTATTTTCTCTTGTTTACAATTGCAGTTCCTAGGATTCCTGCTTTCCAAGCTAGCCTGAGCAATAATGATTGATTTATCTATATGTGAGGACTTAAGTTGTGGATGGACATTCACATAATTCTCTGGATGGTGCAAAGATATCACAGCACTTAGTTGAGTTCATAGATGGCTTTGTACCTCATGGTATACTCTACAGCCAGAGCATTTATGGGGGCGCAGTTTATAATTTATAATTATTATCATAATTACTTAGAGTTTTGTTCAGTGCTGATAGTCATGTATTCATGCTCATTTTCTTTATTTGTTCATTTTATCTGTGATGATTATTTATGTTAAATGGGGATGATGATGTTTTCCCATCTCCCCATGATCACCCCAAATCTTTCTGTATTGTTACAATATATATATATTTAATCCAATTACTTTTCAACCTCTTAATTTTTTTAGTAGTACCAGTTGTATTGTTTTCTTATTCTTCACATATTTTACTTTCATTCCTTCTCATTTATCACAACTACCTATATAGTTAATAAAATGTCAGTGGATGGTTCTCAGTTTAATTCCAGTTCTGATGCTTTAGGCATTTAAACTTAAGAATTCCTAAGCAATAGAATCATTTGATTTTTTTTATATTTATTATATTACAATTTACTGTGAATGTGTCAAACTTCCTACATACATCTATGATAACATTATCTCCCAGATAAATACCTTAAAGATTATTACTTATTATTTTAGATTAGAAATTACCATTGTTAGCCCAGATATATACTTTAAACTTAAGTTAAAAATTAATACATCTATTATTATTAAATACAATCCCATAATAATTAATTCAACTCGGTTACACTTTTTTTCTTGTTTAATAATAAACTTATAACTTTCATTTTATTTATAATTTAATCACATAAGTAAAGATATCTGGAAAGAGCAATTGACCCTCTTTGTTAATCTAACATACATCTCTTTGTAACAGCAGTGTGGTCATAAATATCTTTATCATTCGTCTTATTAAGTGTCCAAGACTCAAATCCATAAATAAAAGCCCGATTATTTGGTAAAAATCTTATTTTCCATATATTTCTTTTTAATATTAAATTATTTTTATGAAAATCATTTCATCCAAGTTTAATTCTGGATTAATTTTATCCCTCACATTTCCATCCTGATTTATATTATTAAATAATTTACTTAATAATTTAATAAAGACATTTATAATTATCAACTTCTAACTTATTACTATCAATCTTATATATATATATGTCAAATGCGTTGACCGAGAAGCAAACCCAGGTCAGCTGCTTGGAAGGCAGCTATGCTAACCGCTAGGCCACCAACGCTTGACAACTATCAATCTTTTAATTATATTTTCTAAAAACATTGAACATTATTTTAGCATTTGTCTTTATTTTTACTTTTTTTTTCATATGTCATAGCATCGGCCGGGACGCAAACCCACAACCGTCTGCAACCAACTACTTGCTTGCAAGGAGGCTGCGATGACCTCTTGGCTAACAATGCTTAACTGTCTTTATTTTTACTTTCCTGCTATTATTTGATAATTCTTGCAATATCTATTGAAGATCTGAAGCATTATTTGCAAAAATAATCTCATCATCTGCAAAATTGAGATAATTTATATAATCTTTATTTATTTTTATACCCTTAGTTTTTTATTTTGAGAAAATATTTTTTTGTAAATCCTTTATAAATACTTTTGGAGGGTTAAAATCACCTTGTCATACACCCTTCTTTATGTTTATTTTCTTATAGTCACCATATAATCTAACCACTACAGTCACATTTTGATAGATATTCTTCAGAATACGACAATATCCTGATTTTATTTTTAATCTTTATAGAAGTACTTATAGAATCAAATGCCTTTGCATTTAAAACATTATGCCAATTCACAATCATTTATTCTTTCTATAACTTCTCTCAAAACTTGGATGCCATCTACTATCCTACCATTTTCAAATCCAGTTGTTCTTTTGATTGATTTGTGGCAGAGTTCACCATAAACAAGTTATGATATTGTTAGTAAAAAAATTGTATAGATCAAATAGAAAAGTGACAGTATTTCCTCATATCTTTTTTTTCTTCACATTCTTCTATTCAACCTTATAATTTAAACACTTAATGTATGATTATAATTCTACGATGAACCATTTTCAATATCTAATTTCATGATCTTTTTCCTCCTTTATTCTCTATACATTGATTAACATATATAAATAATTAATAACACTTTCTTTGTTCACTTTATACAATGCAAACATTATTTTCTTCAAACATTTTTGACTGACCGTCTTCTTCAAAAAAAATCTGCTGAAATTAAAGAAATAAAATTATTTGAAGAAAATATGTTTGCATAATATAAAATGGAAAAAGAAAGGTATTATTAATTATAATTATCATCTAATTTAATTGTTAAGATATATCTTAAAACCTCCACTAGACCACATATTTTTGAAAAGTATAAAGATATTTAAAAATGACAAATGGCTTCAAGATGCACATTTCATGCTAAACAGAACTCATCAGCTGTATATAAAATAGTCTGCTAGTGAGGTTTTAGTGAATCAAAATGTGCATTAAAAAATGAGGAACGTTTTATAAGAAATTACCCTATTCTATTGATAAATTTAAATCTATTTTTTTTCCCATGTGTCAAAACATCAGCCGGAAAGCGAACCCGCTAACCCGGAACAAATGCCTGACTTCTCGACCACCAATGTTGTATTTGCAGAACATTTATTTATTTATAATCAAATGTATTGTTTGAAAATATTTTCATTTTGCTCTTGGAAAATAATTTGAGGTAAAAAGCAAAAACAAAAAGCATATTTAATAAATGTGATGGAATAATTTAATAAATAGACAATATGCGGGGTTCGAACTCGGACTTTCACATGAGCCACCACTCTCAGTGCCATCTTATATTGCTGACCACCTGATCACACATGTTGAAAAGATAAATACTGTAATCACCAATAAACGTATTTCATGTTAAACCAGCAATTATCAGTAGGTCTAGATTACTATCCTCACACATATATATATAATCAGTACTCAGCTTTATATTAAGATAGCCAATCTTTATACTTTAGTGGACAGGCTTCAAACTATTCCAACTCACAACTCTTTAGCTTTCCATTTCATTGAAAATCTGATGATGAAACCTTCAAAGCCCTTGTTGGTGCCAAGGCTGTCATCCTACCCATGTTGACATATTAGTCATTCTGACCCCTCATGTACAGGAGAATAATCCATTTATACATACATATGCGAGGGATGGGCAGACCTTTTACACACTATTTATATAAATTAATACAGTTTGAAGCCTGGCTATCTTAATATAAAGCTGAGTACTGATTATATATATATGTGTGTGAGGATAGTAATCTGGACCAACTGATGATTGCTGGTTTAGCATGAAATACGTAAATTGGTGATTATTTATCTTTTCAACATGTGTATGATCAGGTGGGTCAGCAATATGAGTGGTGGGTCATGTGAAAGTCTGAGTTCGAATCCCTCATATATTACATCTATAAATGCAGGTTTAAGTCTGTACAATGTATTAAATAGACAATAATAATTATGTAAAGAACCCATTGTTGAATAAAGACCTCTAACGCTAGGCTCTTTTCCATCTCAGGAGAAATCGCAGTGAAAAAGTCAGGCTAGGGATTAACAGATGCCAGCCGGTGAGCAGGGTGATCCTAATTTTATTTTCTAGCCAAGAATATCTCGATATCTACTTACCAATCAATATAGATATAAGTTTGCTTATTATCTGAAATTAAAATTTGAAGCGTTATAAAACAAATAATAACCTCTCAAGCAAATTAAAGGAATATTTTCCAGAAAGTTTTTTACTCCTCTTTGAACCGAATCTTTTTCTATTCCGAATCATGGCTGTCTATTACAGCGCATAACCCCCCCCCCCTTCCCGAAATAGAATAAAATTATCTTCGCGCTAAAAAAATTTCCAATTCTTTTTCAAGCTAACTTGAATTAGAAGATTTCGGCTCTTTTTTAAAAAAATGTTTATCCGCAATTCCTTTTCAGTTTCTTTAATATTTTTATAGCCCTAAGCCAACTATCTTTGAGAATTGTCAAAGGGCTGACATCAAAGCTGGATGCGCTTAACAAAATAAATTATACTAATGTTCTGGAAAATATATATACATTTAATATGTAATTAATCATATATTGCATTTTCAGCAATATGATGTTGAAATTTTTTTTTTCTCTTATAATTAATTATACTATTAAAAGTGTATTTTTAAATTGGACATTATTGTTATGTTCGTTGTTATTGTATTATTATTACTGCGCTATTATGATTCAATATGTTTTTCTAAATAATACAAGCAAATTTTGATTTAAACTCTAGACATCAATTAGCTAGCGGCATGCCTACTACATGCCTTATGGATCACCAGGTGCCAACATACCTTCAGACAAGGACATAGTGATCCTTGGAGAACTTTTAAAACGATACTAAAAAGCATGAAGAACAGAGATCGACTCCTTGTGCCAGATTGTCTCTTTGTAGACACATGGGCACAGATTATCATTTGTGATGATGAGACGACATCTCAGACTACTGCGCTAAATGTTATGATGACAACGCCACACAGATTGGTTGCAAAACTTTGATCTTCTATATGAAAATATTGTAATTACCAAATGTAGCTACCTGACACTAAATTTTTTCTTAATAAAAAAATAAAAAATTTAGAGATTTAATTTTTTTTTTTACAATTATTAATCAACAAGTAAAACTAAAAATTTTCAAATTGCTTTACTGATTGGGAATTCATAAAAAGTTCGAGCATCGGAAATGCCACCAACGACTCGATCTTAGAACTCCTCACTCCAGAGTCTGCTCTCTACCACATGTAAATGCCATCTGGCCTTTTTTAAAATTCAGTCTTGTCGTATCAACACGCTTAAGTTTTATCTTTATTTAGCTTACTCTTTTTATATAATCAGATTTTTACTAATTTACATGAGGGGTCAGAATGATTAACGGTCAACATGGATAGGATGACAACCTTGGCAATAACATGGGCTTTGAACATTCCATCATCGGATTTTCAATGAAATGGATGGCTGAAAAGTTGTGGGTTGGAGTAGTTTGAAGCCTGACCATTAAAGTATGAAGATTGGCTATCTTAATATAAAGCTGAGCACTGATTGTATATGTGTGTGGAGATAGTAATCTGGACCAACTGATGATTGCTGATTTAGCATGAAATACAGATATTGGTGATTATTTATCTTTTTAACATGTGTGTGATCAGGTGGGTCAGCAATATGAGATGGCTTGGAGAGTTGAGGATCGTGTGAAAGTCTGAGTTTGAACCCCTATATATTAATATTGATCATTGTAATTTACATCCCAAATAATTCTATATATCATTTTTGATGAGTTTAGATATATATGTTTATTTATTATAATTTTTCTTTTATTGTATAATGCATATTGTATTTAGTTAGTGCAATTTGTAATTGGATATGAGCAATTGTTCTGCATTTAAATAAATTGAATTATTTTTGTTATTATTATTCTTTAGCAATAACATATTCTGCTGGTGAATATTTTGACCCTGTTTGAAGGATCATAAAAAAATATTTCTAGAGCACTCATTTCTATTGTTTTGCAATAATTTCCTGTTGTTTTATATATTCATCCATGAGATATCTGAAGTTACCTCACAAAATATATATAAAAAGCTAATAACTCAGGATACAGTTTCACAATCTAAGACTCATCCCAAATCAAGATCCTCTTATGGATGTGCAACCAAGAATCTGCAATCAAAGAAGTATAGCAACCAAAAAAATGAAATTTTACTCATATTCAAATTTTTGTAATAATTATAGCAGATAGTGAACTAACCATCATATATTTATATATAGAGGGACCTAAAAGCAACCCGAATCATTCTCTGGTGGGGGTAATACATACTTCTGTAACTAGATGCTTTTTGCATGGACCCTTCTGCATCAGTCTGATGACCAGTGGCACAGAATAAAATTGTAGTGCTACATATTATTTTTTTTTTGCTAAATGCCTCTCACTTATTTGTCAATTTTTGTGATGGTTGAAAAGTTGGAACAATGGTGCTTGAAACAATTTACAAACAACTGGCTCTGGGAAAAATATAAGTTTACAAATGGTTTAATTGAAGTCTTTAAATTCATCATATTTTAAAAAAAACCCACTGTAAATGAAGTCCATTATCAAAATGAAGATGTTGAGTTTTTTATGTAGAAGGTATTGTTCACTCAGAATTCATTCATAATTTTCAGGCATTACCTACAGATTATGAAATGTTTGCATGATGCTGTGGGATAAAAAGTCTTGAATTCACCATGATAATATACCATTACACAATGCTTTGACTATGAAACAATTTTTAACTAAAAACAGCATGGTTCAACTTATCCACCCACCTCATTCACATAATTTCATTATGTGTGACTTCTTTTTTATTTCCCTGAATGAAAAGAGTCATAAAAGGAAAACTTTTTGCAGACATGGAAGAGGTGAAGAAAAAAATGATGAAGGCATTAAAAGATATCACATTGCTAGAGTTTCAGGACTGCTTTGAAAAGTGAAAATATATTTAACTCAGTGCTTTGCATCTAATGGACAGTACATTGAAGGAATGTGTCATTATATGGACCATTTATTTCTACTATATTATCAATAGAAAGAATTGAGTTTTTAAGTCATCATTCTCATTTAATCTTTTTTTAATGCCTTTATTTAATTTAGAAATTTTGTTTATTTGTTTATTTATTTAGGTCAAATTTTGTAACAAGTTTTAATATAATTCTATCAAACAGATTTTCTTCAAATTTGTACATATGTTAAATTTCAATGACAATGTAATATGATAATGAAATATTTCAGTGCTGTCCAATGTATTGTTTACCTAACAGTGTTTATAAGTAAAATTTCAAACCATGTTGATATCTGTTCAGTAACTTTTCAGTCATGTGGAATAGGTGGGATATTTTTAAAAATATAATTTCATTGAATTTCATGACCAGTTCATTAAAAAGCATTTACAGTTAATTAAAATAGAAAGAAAAAGAAATGAAGAATGAAAAAAAAAAGCTGCCTTTGTAAACAAAAAAATCTTGTGATTTTTAATGTGCACTAATTTAATTTCAACTTAGAGTAATATTATTTAGAAAATATCCAAATACTAAAAAATAATATAAAAATATTATATAAAAGCTTTTTTTTTTTCAATCATAATTTTGGTTATTCTATTTAACTTGATAAAAAAGTATGAGGTACCCATAATTTAATCAATTCAATTACTAAGAATTAAATAATTAATTAACTGACATCCCATTCCAAGATAAATATAAAAATCAAAATGTGGTTGAAGTGGAAAAAATATTTGTAGTTTTTAGTGTATTATTACTCATTAATTTAAATAAAAGAATTTTTTACAACATATTATATATATATATTATTTCAATAGCCAACACTTACTTAAAATCTCTGACAAAGAGTTGTATCTTGTATCTTCAAAGGACTAAGAATTTTGAGAAGAAATTTTGACAGCTTTTGAAATAGTGAATTTCTAGACCTAACAATAAGCTTTTAAGAGAAAAAAAAAAAAATATTCTTATAGATTTTAGCTGCTCTATAAGAATGCAGAATTTTGCTAAAATATGTTAATCTAATTTTTCAGAATCAAAAAAATACTTGTGATGACTGAATCTATTTTTTTAGAAGAGCTATGAATTATGCTATATTTTGTACTAAGCCCTCCTTGCATTCAAACATATATAGTGTATAATAGTTTATGGTTTGTTTATTAACATTGATTAGAATATAAAATATAGCTTATTGAACTTCAAATGTGCAATAGTTTTCAACATGCATATATATATATGATCACTAGATGAAGCTTTACCAATAGCTCCTTTCAAGATTGTTTACATAAAAAGGTGGGAGACAACGAAAGAGATATTGAATTCTATCTCTCTCAGCATTTATGTAAACAAGCTTGTTAGGAGCTATTGGTAAAGCTCCATCTAGTGATCATAAAATGCAAGCTAAAAGCAAGTTATGAAATTTATAACTTGTTTTGTTTATCATATATATATATATAATAATATTATAATTCAATGATATACATAAATTATACAATTGAATATTTATAAATACAGTAATCAGATATATTTAAAATTTTTTATCCACTTAGTAGCACTTTCGACTATCCTTGTAGTCTTTGTCAACTAACATTTTGAAAGGCTAACCTTCCCACAATTCCATGATCTTAACGTTTGCTGCCTACCTGTTATATATATAAGGCAAATGCTTTTTATATGAATACTATGCATATATAAACAACATTTTAAGTAATAATATAACTATTGACAATAAATTGAGGGAACACATTTTTATATATTTTACAGAGTGTGAGTTATTCTGTAATTCATTGAAGTGATAAAAAACAAAAATGAACTATCATACTTTTATTTTTAAAATAAATAGAAAAATTTCTGGCATTCATAATACTTTTTTTCAATAACTTTTTTTACTTATAAAAGCATAATAGACTAGTCTTTTTATCAAGAAATTATGATCTTTCTAACCATTTCTAAAATTTTATAAAACTTTTAGCAATTACTTTTAAAGAACATTTTATTATGCATATCAAATTTGGAAATGATAATCAAAGAATCAAATATACGGACTTTCAACATAAACTGAAGAAATATTATTAATATATATAATCATGTATAATGCTCTAATACAAAAATGACTACTGGTAGATATATTATAAAATTTATGGTACTTATTTTTTAGACCATACAAGCTACCTGATGGCACTTTACACTCTTTAATACACATAAATATAATGTTACCTGGCCGGCCTTTCTTTATTTTCCGATTTATGGTATTACAAAAAAAAAAAGTCTACATTAATTATTGTCACATTTCATTATAATCCGATGTCTGGTATTATATTTATATATAAAGTGTACATTAATTTATCTACTTATTTTTTATTGGAGACAAACAAGTTCTTTTTTGTTTTTGCTTTTAAAAACATGCTTTTATTGTAATAACATTACTGTGTCAGACTTTTTGGTCTTTATTGTCTGATTTCAGGTATTATTTTGAGATTAATTAAAAAAAATACATGTATCAATTATTTGCTGTACTTCTTTTGGATTGAAAACAAAGTATAAATTAATTTATCTACTTTTTTCTTTTTGATTTTAAAAACACGCTATTATTTTAATAATCTTACCATGCCAAACTTTTTTTTTATTGTGCGATTTCAGGGTCAGGAAGGAAGAATATGTCAGCATGTAATGATGGAATGTGCAGGGGGGGAATGATGTTTTTGTTGATCCAAAGGATCATCCAAAAAATGCAATAGTAATGCAACCTCAGCCATTTTATTTGTCTTGTATGTGTTTTTGTGCAAAGCTTACTTTTTGCACGAGTTCTCTGCAATGGTGCTCATCCAGACCCTTTTCCAATTGTTTAAAACCTTGAAAGTTGGATATGTAAGCATGACAATGTGTTTAAAATTATTACTATGTAGTACTATGTCAGGTAGGGTGTAAGATCATTACTTGGAATTTACATTTCAAGAGTTATGGCCACTTGATTTCTAGACACCCTCACATGATATGGTAGTGATATGTGAAGTGTGTGCATTTGCAGAGTTTCATGAAGCACATCAGCAGGCCATAAGATTGGTGTGTAATGACATCTAGGCCTGCTAATGGCTAATGTGAACAGAACTGTTTGAGAGGCGATAAGTTTGGCCATGTAAATACAATTTTTATGTGTTTGGCACAAAAAATGCCATCTGGCAGCTTGTATCATCTAAAAAAATAAGTACCAAATTTATTTATAAATTTTCTTTTTAAAATGTGATTGCATATTATGCTCAGAGAAGGTAAATGGCAGCTGAATATTGTAAAATTTGTGAATTTTAATGTTTTTTCTGTCTGTTTATTTATATTTTTCTTTGGATGGTATATAATTGAAGTTGTGCAGCTTGATATAGTGTAATTTATGGCTGCTGTACCTGTGATAATTACCGAATAATCTTTATAGTTTTGTTTCTATAGCTGATATAAAAAATGCTACTTTTTATGTTGGCCTACTGTGATCAAATCTCTTTTGTCATTGGATTCAGAAGCATTTATTACAATCATAATATTTCTCTTGTCAGCAAAGAGAATGATTATATGATTTGTCTAATTTGAGAGATTTAAAAGCTTCCTCTCAATATATTTCAATGTTTGACTTGAGTTGCTGCTGTCTCTTAAATGCTCTTTTCATTCTCCCTTGTGATTCTACATTTTCTTCTAGAGACAATTTCTAAGTGATTCTCTATAGTTGTTGCCATTAACTGCATATTATATGTTATAATGGCAAAGTTTAACTCTTTTCCCAGAATAGTAATTTCACCATGTTATTTTGACTGATGTCCAAATTATTTGATGCCATGTGAAGTTAGATATTTCTTTGTAAGTTTAGAATATTTTTAATATTCTTTTGTTTTTTTTATTATAGAATTTTAAATATGATTTACTTATTTGATAAACTTATTTTTTAATAAACATTCTACACAATATCCAAATAAAAAGGGAACCAATTTTCTTTACAAGCTGCAATACCATTTTTGAATCAACACATATCTTATGGAGTGACAGTTTAGTTATTCACCACAACAAATTTAAAGTTCTAGTGTATTTCTTTCATCTTCAATGCTCTTCCTGTAATTACAAAATTTTGAAAACTACTTGAAAATATTCTTCTGATTTCTGGCCTTCATTTCTATATACAATTTGAATCATTTCAATGTTTCAGCAGCAGTTTTTCTCAGTTTAAAATAAGATTTAATATTAGCATGTTATTTCATTGTAGGTTAAGATATAAAACACTGATACACAATGTCATAACTCATGATCCAGACATGCTAGTGACTTAAAAGTTTTTGTAGTGTATAGTTAAACTATGTTGCTATCTACCACATGTGATGCATCAGGCATCTTTATAGAAATACCTGGAGAGTAATACCTCTTTCACTAAAGAATGATACTTAAAAAAACCTTTGGATATTATTTTTTCTTTTAACGAGCCTCTTTCCCCCTCTCAGCAATTTTATCAGGTTTTTAAGAGTAAACTAGCAATTCTTTAGAAATGATCACTTCAGGTTTACATTGATCTACTGAAAATATATTAAATTATTAAGTGCAAACAGATAATATAATAATAATGTGAAAGGCTGAAACCTTTCACAGATGTGCCTTAAAGATGCTTATATGACAGCCAATCAGATATAATAATGAGACTGCACAGGGAACTCTCAATTCAAAACACAAGGCAGAGATGGGAACCATCTTTTTCTTGTAAAGTCTCTGCTTTGTGTTTTGAATTGAGAGTTCCCTGTGCAGTCTTATTATTACATCTGATTGGCTGTCATATAGGTATTTTAAAGGTGCATCTGTCAAAGGTTTCAGCCTGTCACGTTATTATTATTATTGATCTACTGAATTGTTTTGCTACGTTTGTTAGTTTTAGGCTCTGTTATTAGGTTTATACTTTTTATTCTTAGTTTTTTGGAATATAAAAAGTTTTATTTTTTAATTCACTTGCTCTAAAAATAAAAGGCATTTTAATGATAAACACTTAAATTGTCATGTCATTAACTGAACTGATTGTTATTAGATCTGTGTTTTTATTTCGGAATACTAACATGATTTTTTAAAAAAAAAAATAGAACGGCATTTTATTATTAAACAGTTGAATTCTCACATAATTAAGTTATAACTCATACATTAACGTCAAGATTGTTTACGATAAAGTTTTTTTAAAAAATGCTTTAATTAACCCATATATATTATTTGTCTGAAGTTTTGTAATGATGGTATATTATAAGATGTGATATGTTGGACTATTTCCATCATTTATGAGTGAATGTTGAATGTATAGAAAATTTTAAACTTTATTTAAACTTTTCAAATACAAACAACTTGTTAGTAATAACACACAAATAGACAATACAGGTTAGTAATTACACAACGTTTCGAGTAGTATTATTCTCCACTGTTCTTCAGTGTTGCTGGCCTATATGCACAGTGACAATATTCGCTTAGAAGTTGAACTCGCACCTTTAGATTCTTGTATATCTAATTTAAGGCAAATGCTCTACCAACTGAGCTATTCTGTCAAAGGCAACATATAGTAGAAAATTGATGTATTTATATATGAGGGTTGGTTCAAATCCTCCTGAGTCCTTCAATTTTTTTTTTTAACAAGTCTAATTATTTTTATTTTTTTCTAAGAGCAAGATTAATTAGAGGCTTCAATACATTGTGTATTACCACACTGGGTTCACCCTGTCAAAATTTGTCAAGATTTCTTCTCGAAGTTCTTAGTCCATTGGCATATAGGACATCGTCTTTCATCATGGATTCTAAGCACTTTGTAAATTAGTCAGGAACATGAAAATGGAAAGAGCTGACATATTGGTAAGCTTTGATGTGGAAAGTCTGTTTACAAATGTACCATGTGATGAAGCATTGTCTATTGTAAGGAAAAGGTTATATGACGATAATAGTCTACAAACTAAAACAGCTCTACCTATTGATAGTATAATGGAATTATTAACATTCTGAGTAACTACAACATACTTTCAATATAACTCAGAATTCTTTCAACAAAATCTAGGGATGGCCATGGGATCATCATTGTCACCCTTGCTCAGCAACATTTACATGGAAGAACTTGAAACCACAGCCATGAATACTACTCCATGTCCATCTAAAGTGTGGCTGTGATATGTTGATAATACATTTGTGGTATGGCCACATGGCAAGGTAAAATTACAGTCTTTCTGGATGCACATTAACAACATATCTCCTACAATTAAATTCACGATGGAATCAGAACAAGAACAAAATTGGCATTCTTGGATGTTCTTGTGACAAGACTCCCTCAAAGCAAAGTAAAAACAACAGTGTATAGGAAACCAACACATACTGGCAAATACTTGGCATATACATCCAATCATGCAAGAAGCGCTAAACAAGGAATTGTACTATCACTATGGAACAGAGTAAAGGAGGTAGTTCAGAAACCAGTGATTTGGATAAAGAAAAGATTCACATAGAACAAATGCTTATGAAGAATGGTTATCCATCAGCAGTCATCAAAAAAACCTTCAAGAGACAGCACTAAGAGACACCAAAAGAGAAAACAGTTATTGGTACAGTAGTGTATCCATACATACCAGGAATGGTGGACAAACTAAAGAGAATCTGCAGTCAATATAATATTAGAACTGCTTTCCAAAGTCATACCACACTTCAAGGAATGCTTACTTCTACTAAGCCTAATCAGGAAATGCTGAAGAACAAAAACTGCATCTATGAAATACCATGTGAAGGTGGAAAGAAATACATTGGTGAGACCTGTCACCCTGTTGAACAATGATTGAAGGAACACAAACTAATGGTTAAAAGAGAAAAAAACAGATGTGTCTACCATAGCAGATCATGTATGTACTAATGACCACATGCTTAAGTGGAAAAATACAAAGATATTGGATAAAGAGGAAAAAATGTACAAAAGAAAATTCAAGGAAGCTGCTCATAATAATCCTAGAAGTCAACCCAGTGTGGCAATACACAATGTATGGAAGCCTCTAATTAATCTTGCTCTTAGGAAAAAATAAAAATAATTAGACTTATTAAAAAAAAAAAATTGAAGGACTCAGGAGGATTTGAACCAACCCTCATATATAAATATATCAATTTTCTACTATATGTTGCCTTTGACAAAATAGCTCAGTTGGTAGAGCATTTGCCTTAAATTAGATATACAAGAATCTAAAAGTGCGAGTTCAACTTCTAAGCAAATATTGTCATTGTGCATATAGGCCAGCAACACCTGAAGAAGAGTGGAGAATAATACTACTCGAAAAGTTGTGTAATTACTAACCTGTATTGTCTATTTGTGTGTTATTACTAACAAGTTGTTTGTATTTGAAAAGTTTAAATAAGGTTTAAAATTTTCTATACAGTCAACATTCACATCTTACCCATATATATATATTCTTAGCACCCTCCGCCTTCGGCCACCAACTGCTGCCTTGGCTGGTAACTTTACAGCCTCCTGGGATTAAGGGCCATGCTTTATTTTTGTCTGTCATAATTGTATAATTGGGAAAAATCTTTATCATTTACACAAACATTCATTCTGCCTTATCAGGCACTGAGAAGAAAGACCATGGTGTTTCTTGATCTTAAACTCAGAGGTAAAAAGCCAATAAACTCACCACGCTGGCTAATGCATGTTGGTGAGCAGCCCATCCATGTTCGTATACTATATGAATAAACATATAGTAATAACAGCTGCAACAACAAGAACGTATGGAGTGGACATTAGGAATTTGCCCTGCTCAGTTCCTTTAAGGCCTCCAAGAGGAATCAAAGGGTCTCCTTTCAGTTAATAGCAAACTCCTTTCTGCAGCCCAGGCTGCAATTTGATGACGACTTTTTATTTAGGTACTTACAACTGCAGATCACTTTCAAGTGAAGGAAGATTGCAAGAATTAGAAGAAGAACTCTCTTATATTAAATGGGATATTATTGGACTTTGTGAAGTTAGAAGAAAAGGTGAAGAGACAATTGATTTAAAAAGTGGACATATGCTCTATTATAAAGGCACAAATATTGGAAATACAAGTGGAGTAGGATTCATTATAAATAAAAAGTGGAAGAACAATATTGTGGAGATTGATGGTGTATCAGACAGAGTGGCAAGATTAGTTATACAACTTAATAGCAGATATCAAATGCAGATAATTCAGGTTTATGCCCCAACAAGTTCTCACAGTGATGAAGTAGTAGAAGATTTTTATATGGATGTACAAAAGGCTTTTGATCAGAGTAAACAACATTTTAAAATTGTTATGGGAGATTTTAATGCTAGAATTGGTAAACAAATGAAAGATGAAAGTGTTGTAGGTAATTTTGGTTATGGTAATAGAAATGAGAGAGGACATAGACTTGTGGAGTTTGCAGAGAAGGAAAAACTTTATATTATGAATTCTTTTTTTGAGAAAAATGTTAGAAGGAAATGGACATGGAAGCATCCAAATGAAGGTACAGCAGAATTGGATTATATTTTGACTAACAGGAAATACATATTTCAAGATTGTAATGTTCTTAATAAATTTAACACAGGAAGTGATCATCGATTAGTAAGGGGTAAGATACATGTTAATGTAAAACTAGAGAGACAAAAATTATTAAGAAAAACTATATTTACAGTTGATATTCCTAATCTTCAGAAACATTCTAATGAATTTAAATTAGAACTTACAAATCGGTTTCAAGTATTAGTAGATTTTGAACATGATTCAGATTTGAATGAAATTAATATGAAAATAACTGATACACTTTTAAAAACTGCAACAAAGATAGCTGGTAGAAAAAAGCAGCAATTGACTAATAAAATTTCTACTGAGACTAGAGAACTTATGAAGAAAAGAAGGAATATGAAGATATGCAAGAATGATGCATTAAAAAGAATTGAATATCTCGAATTTTGTAAAATGGTGCGGAAAAGAGTTGAAAATGATATAAGAAAGTATAACTGTGAACTAGCAAGAAAAGCTGTAGAAGAAAATAAAAGTCTTAAGAATGTAAAACAACATTTTGGTATTGGTAGGAAATTTATATCTGCAATAAGGAAAAAAGATGGAATTATTACTAAAAAGAGGGATGACATTATGAAATTGGTAGAAGATTTTTATCAAGAATTATATAGTAATAAAGAACAAGTACCTCCTATATCTATTACATCTTCCGAATTGCCCAGAATTTTAAATGAAGAAGTGAGAAATGCAATTAAATGTATGAAAAAAGGAAAGGCTCCAGGTAATGATGGAATTATAATTGATATATTAAAAGAAGCAGGTGAAGAAACAGAAAAAATATTAGCAAAGTTATATACCAAATGTCTAAATGATAAAGATGTACCGGATGATTGGAAGAATGCAGTAATAATATTAATATTTAAAAAAGGTGATAAAGAAGATATTAGAAATTACAGACCTATCAGCCTTTTATCAGTTTTATATAAAAATTTTACCAAGATAATTACAACTCGTCTACAGAGAACCTTGGATTTTCACCAACCAAGAGAACAAGCTGGATTTAAAAGTGGTTTTAGTACAGTAGATCATATTCAAGTATTGAGAGAAGTTATAGAAAGGACAAATGAATATGAGTTGTCATTAT
The DNA here is from genome assembly GCA_028023455.1 of Epiperipatus broadwayi. Lineage (NCBI taxonomy): Eukaryota > Metazoa > Onychophora > Udeonychophora > Euonychophora > Peripatidae > Epiperipatus > Epiperipatus broadwayi. The sequence continues at coordinate 2,018,472 of JAQFVV010006269.1, forward strand.
GTTTTGGATTTGTAGATTATGAAAAGGCATTTGATTCTATAAACATTTCTTCAGTGATTAAAGCATTGGATCATCAAGGTATAGATCCAGGATATTGTCATATTTTAAAGAATATTTATAAAAATGCAACAGCAACAATTAGATTACATAATGATACTGGGAAAGTCAACATTGAGAAAGGTGTAAGACAAGGTGACTCCATATCTCCAAAACTTTTTACAGCAGTGCTGCAAGAAGTATTTTGTGGATTAAAATGGGAAACTAAAGGAGTGAAAGTAAATGGAGATTATTTAAGTCATTTAGATTTCGCAGATGATGTAGTTGTTTTTGCAAATAATGCTTCTGAGCTGCAGGAAATGTTGCAGGAGTTATCAGATGAAAGTAGGAAAGTAGGACTAAAGATAAATGTTAAAAAGACTAAAGTAATGTTTAATCGATTTGCTCAAAATATGAAAATAAAGATTGATTATGATGAATTAGAAGAAGTTAAGAGTTACAAATACCTTGGTCAGATTATTAATACAGATGGAAACATAATAGAGGAAATTAATCATAGAATTAAACTTGGTTGGAGTGCTTTTGGTAGAAATAACTTGATATTAAAAGGAAATATGCCTATGTGTTTGAAAAGAAAGGTTTTTAACAAATGTGTTTTACCAGTTCTTACTTATGGATCTGAGACTTGGACACTTAATAGAAGATCAATACAGAGACTTCAGACCACTCAAAGAAGTATGGAGAGATGTATGTTGGGAGTAACAAGAAGAGATCGAAAACGCAATGTATGGGTAAGAGAACAAACAGGTGTTACTGACCTCATTGAAAAAATTAAAAGATTGAAGTGGAGTTGGGCTGGACATATTGCTAGAAGAGATGATAATAGATGGACAATTGAAATTTTAAACTGGATTCCAAGAGATTGTAAAAGACCCAGAAGGAGACCACATGTAAGATGGATGGATGAAATAAGAAAATGTGTAGGGGTGATGTGGAGAAGAGAAGCTAAAGATCGGAGAAGATGGATTAAACTTGGAGACCTTCATCCTGCAGTGGATTGATAATGGTTGATAATGATGATATATATATATATATATATATTTTAAAATTAGCTTACACAAGCAAATAAGATAATAAAATTTCATATTCTAAATGGTATTTTATATTGGACAACTGATTCTAGAGATATTATATCTCAAAATCTATTTTACAATGTGGCACTGTTGTGCAACTCTATGGATGGAAATTGACCAATAAAGATATTATTTCGTGCGATTATGTGAAAAGAACAAAAAATATGTTGAGTTAGAAAGGTGTTATAAAATGTAAAGTTAATAAATGGCCAATTTATTTCCATGTTTTATATAAGAAATGGAAGGTGTAAAGAAGGTATTATAGGTACATAATTATAAGGATGAGAAACGAGGATAGATAAGCTGATTAGGAAAAATTAAATAGAGTAATGGAAAATGAATATAAATAAAATATGTAGTTTGCAATTTTATAAGAATATAAATTATATAAAAGTATATATAATAATATTAAGAGAAGTATATTATATTTAGTTTGAAAATAGGAGTTTTGGATACTAAAGAACAAAGTTAAAAATGGAGTAAGAATTTGGATTTTAGATAGGGTTTATATGGAAATGGGAGAGAAAATAATGAACGTTTATTTTTGAAGTGGAGAATATTGAAGAAGACTCAGGATAAAATATATGGACATTGAGGAAAATGTAAAAAGAGTGAATGGTAGAGATTTTACAATTTTTTTCTTCAGGGTCTTTATAACAAAATTGAGGAATATGAAGACAGGATATTTCTCAAAATAACTTTTATTAAAATGGAATTAAAGGAAAAAATAAATAAGAGCTAGATAAATAATTGGGTAATGAGGAATAAGAAATAGCAAATTCTTTTTCTCTCATCTCAATCACAGGCCTATCACAATCACAGTTGTGCCTTCTAGTGTAAGCTTTAGAAATTAATAGATGCTTGATAGTAGTACTTGTTAAATCCTTATCCAGTTTTGTTCTATTCAATATCCTCAGAATAGTTTCTAACTTATAGTTTTCATCAGTGAGGAGCTTTGGATCTGGGAATAGGGTTTGGATTTAATATGCCTTTCCTCTAGAAACCATCTTTGGTAGTTCTGTTTTACGAACAAGCTATCAACTCAAATTAAAAAATATATTAATATTTTCAATCTAAACCAACTTGCTTTTATAGCCCTATAAATCTAAAACCAGTTTGATATGTATAAATTATGATGTTCTTAGTTTTTGAATAACTATAGGCATCTATATCTATTAGCTACAATTAATATAAAACTAGTAAGACATCACATGACTTAAGCTTATACAATGCTGTTCAGTAGTAAATTTTTTTTCTCTCACCATGATTGACACCTATTAATTACTAAAGTTTACATTATGTAGCATAACCATGGTAAGAGGGGGGAAATGTTATTGAATAATATTTTGTAAGCTGAGGTCATGTATTTATTGGTTTTATACCAATTATGGCCAAAGGATAGAGGTAGTTATGGATTTATGACATCATAATATATAGATATTCAACTGTTTTCAGATTTGTATTACTATACAAGCAAATTGGTTTATATTGAAAACATTAACATGTTTTTTGATTTGGATTGCATAATTTGATAGAAAAACAAAAAAGTAAAAGATGGTTGCTAGAAGAAAAGTACCTTAGATCCAAAATATCCAAGTGCATTGCTCTAAATCCAAAATTCTTCAATGATAAAAACCATAAACTCTAAACTAGTTTGGAGATATTGGATAGAACTGCACTGGATAGAAATATATTAGACACTATTATCTGTCATCTATTGGTTGTTAACACTAGATGGCATAACTGTTGTGAGAGAAAAAGAATTTTCTAATAAACAGCATTATGCAAGCTGAGATTATGTGCACAAGAAATAGACGAGCTTATTGTGATATGTAAGGCATTTGTAGAAAAGAAATGCTTAACTTAGGTAACAGGATTTCTGGACATAAAACCTATGCACAGAAATTTCTGACATCACTTAAGGAAATTCCATTTTACATTATATCAAATGTCCAAAACATGAGTTTTATTACTATATATTTTTTTTCTTTTATAATAAATAATATTTACTAAGGCAATAAACCTAAAGCTTGTGTGGTTAGAAATGTGAAGGTAGGGACCTCTGCAGGTCTTAACCATAAGCTTACGCATTGGAAGAAAAGAAAAATGAGTCAATATTATATTTCTTTAGCACTCAATCTCTTTTGAAATATTTGTCTTTGAATAATAATATATAACAAAAATAATATTATTTATCAAAACAATATTAAAATAATAATAATAATAATAATAATAATAATAATAATAATAATAATAATAATAATAATAATAATAATAATAATAATAATAATAATAATAATAATAATAATAATAATAATAATAATAATAATAATAAAAACACAGGACTATAATAATAAAAAAGCTAAAAAAATAAATAATGTTGCTCAAAAAATAGACATGAGAAAGCTATGATAGATATATGAAGAAAAACGAGTTAATTCATAGATAGTCTGCCTTTCACTGGTTTATTTATGAATGTAATGCTTTTAGTTAACTTACAAAATGTTTTTTGTTTATTTATTTAGGTCAAATCTTGTAACCAATTTTTAATATATTTCTATCAAATAGAATTTTTTTCAAATTTTGCACACATATTAGATATTTCAGTGTTATCCAGGTTAACAATATTAGCAGTCCATATTTCAAACCAAATGTGCTTCAGAGGGTGGTATATTTTTTAAACTTGTGCTTTCATTGAATTTCATGATAAATACAGTAAAAACCATTTGCAGTTAATTAAAATAGAAAGAAAGAAAAAAGAATGAAATCTTAATTTCTCTTGATTCTTTAACCAAAACCCTCTTTAAAAATGCTGCTTTCAAAAATAAAAAAATCTTGTAAACAATTTTTAATGTGCACAAATTTCACTTCAAATATTGTGATGTTGTTTACATTCCTATTTTTAAATTTGAATATGAATAGATGCCAAAAATTCATTACTAAATATTCAAAGACTAAAAAATAGTATTTTAAAAAATATCTTATAAAGACCACTTCTATTTAATTTGAGGAGTATTGCACTAAAAGGCAATATATATATTTTTCTTATTTGGGTTGATTTAAAAGCATGGATCATTAATTAATTAATTCACCCATTAGTTTTCATTCTCAAATTAATTAAATATATTTTAAAAAATAAAATAATATAGATATATATTAATTTTTTACTTCATGTTTAATTTGTATTCTTTATTTTTACTGCTTCAGGAGATTAATAAAGGTAAAAGGGTGGAAACAAATTATTTAAACAATTATTCAAAGAGGATTCTATCAACATATTGCTATAAACTCATCATTGGTTATTTATGTAGACATGCTTTAATTTACAACTATAAATACTATTCTATTCTCTTCCAAAATCTGATGCAGTATGTTGATGATGTATTTGATACCATTTCCAACTTTCTTATACACTTAACAATACTATTTTTATACCAAAACTTATAGTTTCAACTGTCTTGCTGTCATCATCAGAGCTACAATATCCAAATATATAAGCATTCAATTAATACATTATATTTATATACATAGTCAATAACATACTTCTTATCCTGATCATTATAAATAATCATTTTCCATTTTATAATTCTACTCTTAACTAATTTTATTTTATTATTTATAGTATTTTATTATTAAATTATTATAAAACAATTTTATTATAATTTTAAAACTTTAATCTTTAAACTCTACTATTTAATGTACCATTTTATTATTATCTTTTTAATTATGTTCTTAATTATTTCTCAACTTTCTTTATTTTTAGTATATATTTAACTATAATACTATAAATAAAAAAATAACATTAGTTAAGAATAGAACAATAAAATGGAAAAATGATTATTTATAATGGTCAGGCTAAGATCAATGTTATTCATTATGTATATAAATATAATGTATTATCTGTATGATTACATATTTGGATATTGTAGCTCTGATGATGACAGCAGAACAGTCGAAACTGTATATTTTGGTGTAAAAAATGGCATTGTTAAGTGTATAAGAAGGTTGGAAATGATATCATATGTAAATACAGAAATCAATACATAAAGAAAGGAGGAAGAAGATGAAAATTGATGATACATTTGTTGTATGGCTTCACGAAGAAGCATTATCATTATAGTCACACATCAACACCATATCTTCTTCAATTAATTTCACACAAAAATTAGAGCAAGAGCAAAAATTGACATTCTTAAACGTTTTGTGATAAGTCTATCTGATAGTAAAATCAAAAGTAATGTCTACAGAAAATCTACACACAGAGGAAAATATTTAGCATATATATCCAATCGTAATAAAACACAAGAATTATACTATCATTATGGAAAGAACAAAATAAATTTATTCAAAAACAAGTGATTTGAAAGAAAAAAAAGTCGATCAAAGAACAAACTCATAAAGAATAATTATCCAACTACTATTAAGAAAATCATAGACAACAAAAAGAAACATCAAAATTAAGTACAAAGATAAGTTCTATAATATATATATATCAAAGGTGTCAAATACATTTAACAATATTACAAAGAATCCTAATATCTACAAAACATAAACTTAAAATGCTGAAAAACAATAAGTAAATATATGGAGAATTATGTGGTTGTGAAAAGATTACATATCAGTGAATGTAATCACTCCATCAAGGAATGCTTTTAAAATATAAAATAATGATTAGAAAGGAAAAGTCTTATGTGTATAAAGTAGCAGACTGTGCATGTCTTATGGAACATATAGTTGATTGGTAAAATCACAAGAATAGGCAGTGAGAAAACAATAATAAAAATGAAAAATTTAGAGAAACTTTTCTCATGATACTGGAAAATAATGTCATAAGGCAATATAATATGATAATCCATAATGTTTGAAAACCAGTATATAAATATTTTACTGACTGTTGGTCTTTGGCAGAATAACCTAATTGGTTAGATAATTATTTATTATTTGTGAATCTAAAGATCACTGATTGAATCATCGTACTAGACTTCACTGGTAAAAACACCAACTTATGACAAATAAAGGAAAATAATACTATAAAAACATTATGTCTAATAAAGTTATAATTATTTATTAAGTGCACAGGAAGTATATGTAAATACTTTAGAGACAGGCTTTAACCTATATCATATTCACCTTAAATGTTTATAATAGTCAAACAATATTTTATTTGCCAATAGAGGGACCTCTCAAACCTCGACACAAGATAGGGACTTTTATAAAGATGAGAGCAGCTGTCTATCTTTAACCTAACTTTTCATTTATATAGGACAATCAGAAGCATCTTGATTTGGGAGCATGAAGCTGTTATTTTCGTCACTGTTTAAGTCCACTATTTCCTTTACAAATTAACCTTAGTGACTAATTTATGTGTTATTACTATCAGTTGGATGTATTTAGAAAATTATAAATAGGTTCGAATTTATTTAAAAACGTGTAACAATCCAACTAGATGGTGATAGTAATCCAATGTACAACTACAAGTAAGTTTGAATCCATCTTTGCTTTTATCTAAATACAGATTTAAAAACTAGAAAACAGCAATAGAAGTCATTTAGCATTACCAATTATTGCCTAATGAATTAAGAATTACATAATTGTGAACAAAAACAGGGATAATTGACAATTATGAATTATAGTCTGAATTTTAAAAATATATTCAGAAAACGATTAATAATAGTAAATATATTATTTTATATTGTATTTTTATATATTAACTCCGAGTGAGTGAACAAACAGCTATCATTGTCGTCACTAAAAAAATTTAAAATCTGAAATGGAACTAGATTGAACATATTTCTACAAACGCTAATAAGTGGATAGTTGAAGACTCAAATTAAATACCTTAGAGATTGTAAAAGACCTGGAAAGAGACTTTGTGTAAGATGGATGTTTATTTGCTAGTGTAATTTAAAAAAGAGAATTTATAAATTAGAGGAACTGGATAAAACTTGAAGAGACATTTATCTTGAAGAAGATTGATAATGATTGAAAATGATGTTGATATTAATAGAAATATTTTTAAAAATAAAATGCTGATAAGGATCATGATTTTTTTAAAAAAAAAACACCTACCTATCAACAAACATTTCTCCACAGAATTTATTCTCATTTCTCCATTCCTTCCACTCATCTCCTCATCCCCACACATATAATACCTTCAAGCTTAAGTCTCATGTGACTGACACAATCGGTAATTGAAATACCCCCAAGCCATAGCATAAAACACTTTTTATGAGGAAAAAAAAGGTCCATCTTAACCTCAAAATAATATTCAATATTAAATTAATCACATGATTTATTTTAAAAATATTTTAAAGCAATTGATGTTAAATATGTCTGAGAATTTTCTCAATTTAAACATTGTCAGTACTGATTCAAACAATGAAAATATGTAATATAAAAGCCAGTATTTAATGAATATATACTACTTTAAAATTGAGACTCATACAAATGGAACAATGGCTAATAGAAGAGCTCTCTAGTTATGACATAACTGTTCTTATTATGGCATACATATTTTGAAAGCATGCAATAGACTAGTGGTTAATATACTCTTCATTTATATATTAAGTGATAAATTCAATATTTTCACCATTACATTTTTTCAGTGTTTCAGATTTTATAATTTCAAAACTCACTAGAGCATCACCTCATTCATTTGCAATATCTTGGTGTTAATCTTGAGATTATATCTAATATTAATTAGACTAGAAACAATAAATTAGTTTTATAATACTTTATAGTTTTTTTAAAAACTATACTTCTCTCAATGTAATTTTTACGTTTTATTTAATTTGTTATCACAGTTTCAACTGCCTAGAGTCTTTTTCAAATATCATAGAAAATCTTTCCAATTTTTAAACTCATACTGAAGAAAACTGCTAAGCAGTCAAAAAGGTCATAAATAAAGAATTGTTGAAAGAATATTTGGAAAAGTGTGAGTTTTTTTAAAGATTTTATTTACATAAAGCAGCATTAGTGAAATTGTTTTTGAATATTTTAGTTGAATATTTTAGAGTTCTTATTTTCACCAATAAAAAACAGTTTGTTGTTCAGGTGATTCAGGCATTAGAAGGCAAGGAATTTTGCTATGATCCATGAATCTTGAACTTCAAATCTGCCACAACTCTAAAAAAGGTAGGAAAGTTGCATCAATGGTCAGCGTTGGTGGTCGAGAGGTCAGCACAGCTGCCTTACAAGCAGTTGTCTCGGGTTATCAGGTTCACTTCTTGGCTAATGCTATTGACACATGAAAAAAAAAGTTGCACCAATGGTGAGTGAAATAATAACATAATTGCTAATTTATTGCAAATGTTTGCATAAGTGTTAAATTCTGTTATAATTATAAATACATACATATTTAAGACACTCCATATATATATTGTAGCTATGTGTAGTACATTGTATATTAAAGATGAATATCAAATATAAGAGCTAATAATTAATAGTATGTTAATAATTAAAACCATCAGTAAACAAAGGGTTAAATTATAAAATATTAATTAAAAGCAAAAGTCATATATGAAGAATATTTTCTTCTTTATTTGGAAACCCTCATATAAATGATTAAACAATGTAACACTAAGTAATAGCAAATTAATTCTAAAACCTCATTAAATAAACTTTTATTCCAGTTCTGTGTGTGTAGGTTTATTTACATTTTCTCTCAAACAAGCATTCTATACAAAAATAAAAAAGTTTTGTCAACTGATGATAAAAATCAGTTTTGGAAAAAGAGAGGAAAAGAGAAAATAGTTTTACTAAAGTTAATCAAATAAAAATTTATAACTATTTCAAAATGAATAAGTCTATAGTACTAAAAAAGTAAAATAATTTATTATTTCTCTCTTTCCAATTGTGATGAATCATCATACTTTTTTTCTTATGTGATTATCAAAAAAACAGACTTTGATAATAATTGTAAAGGGATTTTTTTGGTTAATCTGCTTATTGATAAACACATTATGGTGCTTGAACAAAAGTAATTAAGTCTGTAACATATAAAATGGCTGTCATAAACTCAGTAGTCAGTCCAGTCTACAATTTGGAAATAATATGAGTGTAGACTCACAGATTTTTATTATGAAAACCATTGGAATGCTTATATATGCACTAAAAATTGCAAAGTAAAAAGATGCACGATATAAATCAACTATGCAATGGTGAAGACATACAATAAATATTAAACAAAATGGCTTGCTGAGAACTTAAGCGGTTCATGCTTCAACTGCACAGGACTCTATGAAAGATGAAATGTCTAGTTGAATAATCTAGCATGGAAAAAGAAACTTAATTGACAGATAGTGATCAGGTAATAATTGGACTAATCATTGGGGAAGTGCTACAACCATTTTATTAAACTTTGCAGAATTCACATTTCTTTTTGAAGAAAAGAAAAACCACATGGATAAATTTGGGTGATTATAAATAAAGAACTCATTTTAAACTGTGAGTAAATGAAAAATATACTTCAAAACTCTGTGAAAGGAAACAAAATGAAAGTTATCACAAGAAATATTATAAATGGATAAAGTATTAATTGTCTTATATAAATAACTATGTTTTTTTTTCTGATAAAGAACCTGATTCCAATATAAAAAGATTAAGTACAAGATCTGAAGTTAAGATAAAGTATTTAGTTTTCACTATATTATAAATGTATATAAATTTATTTTTTTTATTTTTCTAAATTGTTAATTGTCAACTATACTAATTTATTTCTATATGTTATATATGTATTTACTTTATAATTAGATGTCTATGCATTATATAATTATTTTTAAATATGATTGTTTTAATGGTTTGAGAGGTGTAAATACTAATTGCATGTTGTACTGGAATAAACTGTTATTGTTATAAATGTTCTGCCTTTGTTCACTCTTCATTTGAGCATTTCATTAAGTTAGTTAAGCAGTGAGTTTTACAAATCCTGAAAACTATGATCTGGAACTGACATGGTCTCTTCAAAGAGTGTAGATTTAAACTTAGGTTGTTAGTGGTGCTGTTCTGGCATTTAATAATATTTCTTACTAGAACTAATAAATATTGTAGAACACTTAGTATGAGTTTATATCCATATGATGAACAGGAAATATTACTGTGTGGAATTAACTTTATCAGCAATAGGATATAAGCTGATAATATTCCTTAGGATTCTCATCATAGCAAATGATAGGGTTAATAAGTCAATTACAGTCAATGATAACCAAGAGTTGCCTGATCTTAATATTATATCTATGTCACTATGTGGTTAGTGGAGTTGTACATTTGGTGACCACCAATTTAAACCTGAGCGGTTATGTTTGATCCTCAGATTTAATAGTGGTACATCTGGCACACAATGTTAGGCCTGAAAATCTCCTTCTTCTGCTCAAAGTTTAGCTGTGTTACATTCAGATGTCCCATTGTGGTTTATTTAGTGCCAGAACATGTTGTAAATATGAGGGGAAAACATAAACCCTGAAAGAAATAAGTGTTTCACAGAAATGAAAAGGTAGATAAAATAGTGGGGAAAGGCAATATGTAAAAAAGTAATTAAAATATATGATAGAGTTAGATTAATAAGAACAAAAGAAGTATAATGGAGGTAGTAAGAAAAGCAAATAAGTTAGGGGGAAATAAGGCTGGATATGAAAAGGAAATAAGTTGAGTGATTGTGTGGTTAGGAAATTGCCCAACAATTATTAAATATAAGAGAGAAAACTTGTATATTTTTTCATAACATTGAATATAAAGGAAAAAAATCATTTTTATAATAGTTTTTTTTTTTTTGTTAAATGATAACAAGAGCAAAAGCCAAAATGCAAGCTGGGGAACAAACTGAGAAATAGGGCATGGAGAAAAACATAGATCAAGAAAGAAATCAGCCAATAATTGCAAATGTTCAAAGAAATAAAAGAAGAAAATCTAATGCTACTAATGAAAGCAGAAGAAAAAGATGTGCTGCTAAAGTAAATAAAAGAAAGCAGTTAGCAATGTCAGAAGATGTTAAAATAAATCAGATACAAAAAGTGATGGATGTTAAAATAAGCCAAGTACAAGAGGCAATAAAAGAATAATCAAAATCAAAGAAGCCTGGAATCTGTACAAAAGCAAATAAGGGACTTAGCTAGTCAAATTAAATCACTACAGATCAAAGATAATGGTAGTATAATAGAGAGTAAAAAATGTGGAGGATGACTCAGAGAACATAGACAAACTGAAAGGAAAATAGTCATGACAACTTTAAAAAGGAAAAACGTGAAAAACAGAATATTGAAGATGCAAAGATAAATATTCAATCAATAAACCACATACCTGGGTCTGTAAACCAGTTCCTTAAAATAAGAGTTTTTTCAGGTAATGCTGATGATGTACCCATTTAATTTATCAACAGTTATACAGATATTTCAGCTAATTGCTATGACTGAAGAGGCTAAGCTAGCAATAGTTTGTAGTCATTTGTAAGATGCATCACAAGTATGGTGGGATTCATTCAGGTATCCTACTAACTTTGTTAAGTTTAAACAGGCACTCATAAATTGTTATTGGATTGCAGATTACCAGGAAGGGATTAAACAAAATATATTAAGAGGAGTGCCCATCTTATGAGCCATACACTCCCTTTTTTAGAAATCAGGTGGCAAAATTGAGAGGAGATCCTCTCTCTGAACTTCAATTATAAGAATTTTAAGGCACAGATTCCTAAGTCATATTGAGAGAAATTCTGATTGGCACAGTGAGGCATACAATTGGACCAGTGGCTGAATGGTTAAATGTGTTAGATGGCAGTAAACCTGTGTATGCTGAAAAAGGGGGATTTAAACCTACAACCAAAACAGCATACAGAGAGGACAATGGTCCATCTGTAAATGACATCTAAGATGGAAAGCACAAGGTTTAGTCACCACCATGGTACTAGGATAGAAAGAAAGAAGTTCCATTATGAAAAAAGAGAAAATGGAGACCAACTGGTAGTCCCAATAATCCTCCAAAACATGAATAATTAGATGATCTGGAAATGAATCACATCTCATTAAGGAGAGTTCTTATAATAGATCTGATCATGATCGTCAGGTCCAGTAATGCTTCTGATCCAGAAAAAAAAGCAAAATGATAAAACAGAAATTGAGGAGAGGAAAAATTATTTTGTGGATATCAGGGGTAAATTTTGTGAAATGTGATTGCTTTGATTTCAGTGCCGATAGTGGATAGATGATTTTCTCATAGATGTAGGTTACAGTATGTTTAATTCACTCTAAAATCTTGTTATCTTGGCACTGCATATACTCAAGGTTTAAAAAATCTGTCCAAATAAGCCCCTCAGAGAAGCAGGGCTTTCTATCAGTAAAATACTATGCTTTTTACCAGATACAAAACTGTATTGTGGGTCTGAAGCCTATAAGGTTCATCAAATATATGAGCAAGGCTTTCCATTTTTTCAAACATTCCTTTCCATTTTTTCTTTGAGGTTCCCTCTGGTTAGTAAGTTGCATTTGTACTTAAATTGAGATGGCTTTTCTGATACCCATGCTGTATTGTATAGTCGTGCTCTGTGATGAAGTTTTTGTCCATCATAGTGTTAGAAGTAGTGTGCATGTAGTATGCCAATAATCAACCCCATCTCAAGAAATAAAAATTTATATCTGCAGCATCAGATAGGTATAATTACTTTTAATTAAATAGTTCAAAATGGCTTAGGGAATTGTATCCCAGCTTGTAAGTCTGTGGAAATATTACTGCATAGCTGAGCATGAATAATATTAATTTTTTACACTGGATTGATAAAAATCTCAAGACATGTAGATTATAAAATAAAAAATAAAAATCACTTTTATTTACTTTGATAAGAAATGCACCAAAAATTAAAAAAATATTTTCTTCAAATTCATTTGGGTTGGGACATTTAAGTTGAAATAAAAGTTAAAAGTATCCATAAATTAATTAATTCAATCACTAGTTAAAAAAAATAGTGATTAAATTAAGTAATCTATAGTCACCCATCACTTTTATTTCAAGTTAAATATTCCAATCCAATATTTTGCAATGGATTTTTGTAATTATTTCCATTCAAATGTAAAAACAGAAAGTAAACAATGTTGCTGTATTTTTAGTCTTTGAAATGAAAAATCATTTATAAGATTTTTTGATTATGAAGGCAGTGTTTCTTTTTTTTTAAAAAGCAAGTTTTAGTTAAAAAATCAAAAAGAATTAAGAACTTTCTGTTTCATTTAACTGTAAATATGTTTTAATGAATTCCTAATAATTTCAATGGAAAAATTTTTTTAAAGGAATTTACTTCCATTGAGTGTGCCACATCGATGTCACATATTTTGAAATCCAACCCATCCACATTGTTAGATAGGACAACTGGGTGAGAAACCTTGAAATATTTTAGTGTCATGTTGCATTGTCATCAGTACCTAATATGGGTACAGAATTTGAAGGAAATCCATTTGGGTAGAAGTATATGTAAAATAAGTTACCAAATTTGTCCCAAATAAATAAGTTAAATAAAAGCACTTTATAAAAAAAAAAACTTTCATTTATTTGTCAAGATGACTAAGATGTGGCAGGTGGGTTTTCCCAACAGGTTGCTCATACTTCCACAATGTTGGTAATAATAAATTGTCTAAAACAGGCTCCAACACTTAGATCTTTTGAGCTGCCACACCCAGAAAGCTGAATCTATATTTTAAGAAAGGACATTTTCACTAATTTATCTAATTCATTACAGAATTTACATAGAAATTAATTTGCATTTTTTTTAATGTTTCAAAATAATTTAATTTTTACCAATTATTTAAAATATATTTACAGTGTGTGACAAAATAAGAATTCAATCTTCATTTATCTTATCATTACTTCAAAGACAAGAGTTAATTACTTTTAATTTTTTGTTAATGGGTAAGAAAAAAGACTTGTTTCTCTTTAATAATAACCAGAGGCAAACATGTATTACATTCTTGTATAAATAACTATCAAATATACTGACATTATACGTTACTATGTCAGATTTACACACATATATATAATATATAAATAAGTAAATAATAATTATGGTAAGGTAAAATAAGCATAAAATAAATAAATTTATTAATCTACTAAGTTAGTCTTTTGATACGAAGTATCTTGGTCAAATCATGACTCAGAGATAATTAACAAAATGTATCAGCATTTCTGCCAGCATATAAAGATAATTACACTGGATGTAAATTTTATGCATATTTGCATATGTGATGATTGTAAGCATAAAGTGATGAAACTCTGCCTATATTGTCAGATTGAATGACAGTGTTTGTTAAGGGGGGGCACTATTGGCTATAAGGTTTATCACATTGACAGAGTTATGTGCCAAGTTTCCTTAATTTTCTATTTCTTGTGATTGTTTTTGAGGTAAAGGTATATATATATGGCCTTGGATAGTGGGAGAATTTCAGATTCTGGAAATTGAGGTTCATAGAGTGCATTCAGCTATCAATTCTGATGCTCAAATTTCTTATTTACTTCTGAGAAATTAAGCCATTTGATTATTTAAATATATTAATAAAGATTATTTATTTTGGATCCAAAGAGATTTAAAAGACCTAGAAACAGACTATATATAAGGTGGATAAATGATATGAGGGAGTTTGTCAGTGTGATAGCCATGGATAAAAGAAACTGGATTACCTTGGTTCTCTCATGGATTGAGAATAGTTAAAAATGATGATGATGATATTAATGAGAAATGGATTTAATTTCCTTATGTTCTTAAATTATATTCAAATTGAAAATATTCTCTCTTTAAATAGATAATAGTAAGTTTATAGAATAAATCAGGTTGATAATCATCAAATTGTGTATTGTATTATTATGGAGGCATTTCTTATGATGGAATTAAGAGGAATTTGATCTTGCATCTTAGTTAACATATTTGTCAGTTTAAAACATCTAAATCTAATTCTCAATTTAATTCTGTTTTCTTTAACCATGAGTAAAATTCTGGATATGATTGTCACCCTCAGAAAATTAGCACAGCATGTAATGAATCAAATGGCAGGAAAAGAAAAATTAAGGAAACTTGATATTTTGCTAATTCTAGTCATGTTTTGAATGATTTAGTAATATGCAACTGAGCATGCTCAGCAATTTTGATCATTTAATATATATTTTTTTATAGTTGATTATTAAATCTTAAATAGTGCACTAAATGGCCATGGCTATTCATACTTTATAGTATAAGTATTCTCTTGACATAATGGCATACATGTGTTTATTATTTAGTTATTCATATATAAAAATATTAATAAATACTGCACATTCAAACTGTATTTAAAAAATAAAAACATTTTAATTTTTCATGTGCTATTTTAAAGCCAGGAAGTATAAATCAATCAGTTATATTTGTTAATATGAAGATAAGCAAACCAACAAATGATATTAATATGAGTCAAAAGTAAATCCATACTAGGTGCAAACAAGGCTTCATTCAATACTGCCAACATATAAATAAACATAAGTTAAAGCCATTTCTACCATTTTAACTCTCTTATAAGTTATTAATAACAAGACAAATATGTAATATTAATGAAAACAATACTTTCAAACTATATCTAAAATGAAAATGATTTTTTCCCTGCATACTGCTCATACCGTTGTACTATTATTATTTATTAAAAAGCTATTAAGTACAAAGCAATCAGTTTTGAGATAGTAAATTGATAATTCTATATTTTTTGGCTCTCTAAGAAATAAAGATAAAACAATAATATTGGCAGAAGCCTGAAAAGGTAATTGTTTCCTCTATTGAAATTTTTTCAATTTTGTTTCCTCTATTGAAATTTTTTCAATTTTTCAACTAGCAAGGTTTGATGAAATAAACCAAGAAATCTTTTCTGAATATATGTGTCTGTCAAAACAGACTACATCACTAGCTTGGAAAATAGCTGAGAGCTCGTCATACATAACAAACAATTTCTATATAATGTTAATTGCAAAGTTTAATTTGGTACAGTATTATTGTTTGAATGTAAAAGAGGTTTAAGATAAATTACTACAGTCTTTAATATCAGATTAAATGTTGTAATTAAGTTCATATAAAATAGATTTTATGGAACTCAAACTAGGTTCCAGGCTGATGATGCCAGCCTTATGTGAATTATGAGAAACATACATCCTGCAAAGATCAGTGGATATTTTCCACCAAATATTGCTGCTTGAAAAATTATAAAAATTTCTGTAGACTGCATCAGTTAAAGTGTACATATGTGTGTATAAATATTGTTTTTAATTATGCTAACATATTAATAAAATTTCAAATGCAATGCTCAACTAAATCTAAAAAGCAATACAATAAAGGAGGCTGAAAGGTGACCTAAGTTTTAGCTTTAAATAAAAAATCATCTATAGTCAAATGCAATCTTTTTACTAATGGAATATTAAGATTTTGTATGTTTAACCACAGTAACTACTCAAACAAAATTTAAACAAAGCAGTCAATGGTATTATATATGTATCGACTTTGGCATCATGCTAAAACAACCAAAAATTAGTTCCTCTGTACCAGTTGTTTTGTGGCAAATAAATCTGCTCATCAATTGGCTGTAAGCCTTTAATGTAATATATGAAGTCCTTTGCACACAAATACCAAAATCAAAACTGGTCATATTTTAAAGCATGAGATAATCACAACATGATTTACATATTATAATGAATTGGCTTAGGCTGAATCAAAAGTCTTTGATAATTCTAAGATGTTGAGCAGTATACTTTTTTTGGCCTTGCATATACTTTACCCCTAATGCACTTTCCATGATGAACTAATTTCTCTTATAAAATTTTGACCATCTATCTGTCTTCTTCAGATCTTTAGATTTTAAACTGCTAAACATCACATGATCACCATTCTTTATGTTTACACAAGCTGTTAATACAGAAACAAAAACTCTTCATTTCAGTAGTACCACTCAGTGTGCACCGGAGTAATCAATGGATGCAGGAAAATGTACATAAAATCCCTATAAAGTGCCTGTTCATCCAATATCCCAAGATTAGTTTCTAGCTTGTGAATTTCATCAGTGAGGAACTTTGGATCTTAGAGCATAGAGGATTGCATTAGATCCTAATATCTAGGTAAAAAGCTCTCAGATCCAAAGCTCCTCAATAATGAAAGCCACAAGCTAGAAACTAATCTGGGAAGATTGGATGATTAAGTGCTAGATAGAATTTTATGCACAAACTTTCCTGCTTCCATTGATTATTCTGGCTTGCACTGAATGGTGCTATTGTAGGGAGGAGTTTTGTCTTTGTGTTAATCTTTCCATATTTTGTAATTTGAAAGGATGTAGAGATTAAAAAAAAAAGACTGGTAGGCAATTGAAATTGTTAATAAAAACATGTAAAAAGTGCATTAGAAGTGCAGTTGTTTGAAACATTAATTATTTTTCCATATTATAACTCAAATATGAATCCTCTTCCCAAAGGCAGTTTGTAATAATTATGGAATAGAATATTACAACCAGGCAATAATGTTTGATCATGGCAGGCAATGTTCTATCATTGTTTGCCATTATGTTACCCACAGAAAATTTGGACACTAAAAATTCTTTACAGTTATCAAAATAAAACTGCATCACAAACTATTTATTGATACCTTGACAATGGAGGAATTATATTTATAAACTAATTCCAATTTTTAACCTTAAGTAATATAAGGGTATTTGCTCTGGTATAACAGTGGGGCATCCTAGTGGCAGGTTAAGCATTTAAAATTTTATACAGTTAATTTAAATTGAGTTCTTTTGGTTACTCAACTAAAACTCAATCCTAAAACTTTAATTCTGATTCTGTGGCTCCCCTGCATGAACAGGCACAGTGTGTCTTAAACCATGATATTTAAGTTCCCTAAAAACAGATTTAACATGTAACAGTTTGTTCAGTTAGATTAGAATGAGTTTTTACATTACTTGATTGAGAATTGACTTTAGAATCTTTAGTTCCATATCTGCCATTCAATCACTGCACTAAATGGTGCAGGGTTTTTTAAACAATGGCATTTGAGGAGCACTGATGGATTTGAGCATTCCATTGTTAGTTTTAACAAAGTTTTTTTTATATTACTTGGTAGAGAATTAATCCTGAGATATTAATTCTCCATATGTGATTCCATACTTGCATGAAATTTCACAGGGTTCCTTAAACAATGATATTTGGATCATCTATTGACTGATTAAGGATTTTATTTGTTCAGTTATGTTAGGATGAGTTTTTTATTTATGTTATTTCAACTGAAATTGAATTTTAAAATCTTTATATCTGAATCCATCATACTTAAAAAAAATAATTGAATAGTTTAATATTCTGGAAGCACTGGAAGTGACACAGCTAATCCATAATCCATAAACCTTAATATCCAAAGTGTCCATGCTATTAATATCACCACATTAAAATATATAGGGCACTTAAACAATGGCTACCTAAAACAGTAAAATATTATTATTGATGATAGTTTCAAAACTTACATGCATTAGAGGGGTATTCAAGTTGGGATCTTGGTATTTGATATATATTTACATTACAAAAAAGTCTCTGAAAAATAAAGAAGTGTTTTGTTCCAACCATATTTATTTAGGTCCTTGAAATGACAAGCAAACAGTTATTACTTTGTCACATAGAGTTTAATTTATCCCAAAATTTAATTTTTTGTTATTATTCCATATGGTAATAATAATCCTGCTGCATTTAGTTTGACAACACTCTTAGTGATAGAACTGTCAAACCCACATGTGGAAGATGCAGGATTATTAAGCAATTTTGATTCCTTTACAATGTAATGATGACTTGAAAAGTTGTCAACTTCAAAGCATAACATGAAGTACATTATTTCTTATGGCTTCCATACTGCAAGATACATGCTTTTCAGAAATAACTTCCTTCATCAACAGTTTTGAGGCTTTGTCAAAATCCATGCATATAAAATGGCTGCACAAATTAAAGAAATCCTGTAATAGTGACCAACGTGATGTCAAAGTATAAATATTTAGTGTTATGGTTGTTTATTATAAATAGCCTATTTCACTTCAGCTATACACTAAACAAGGTTGAATTGAAGATCCATTTCATAAAAGTCTTAATTAAAAAATCCAACATTGAAATATTTAATAAATAAATATATTTTGAATTAGATGTAAATAGATTTTTGAAAAGATAACAGGTCATCATTTTCAATCATTCATGATCCACTGCAGGGTGGTCTCTCCAAATTTAATCCAGTTTCTCTAATTTCTAGCCTCTCTTTTCCCCAACACACTAGAAAATTTCATTATTTTAATTATCCATCTCACAGGTGATCACTTTCTAGGTCTATTACAATATATTGGAATTAAAACTTCAACTGTCCATCTGTTATCATCATCTTCCAACAATATTTCCAGCCAGGCTGCATTTCACTCTCTTCATCCTTTCAATAACATCAATGATACTATTGTTCTCTAACTCATGTATTTCATTTTCAGTCTCTTCTTCTTATTCCTAATACACACCTCTTCATTCTTGATTGAATGGTATACATGTCCTTGAAATATTATTTTGTTAAGTGTCCAAGTCTCCAAACTCATAAAAAGAACTGATAAAATACATCTATTAAACCCTTCCTTTTCAAATACATAGACATATTTTTTAAATATTAAATAAAAAGCATCCATTCTAGTTTATTCAGTAATTAATTTTATCCATTATGTTTTCATCTGCATTAAGAATCTTATCAAGATATTTATAATCTTTTAATTCATGATTTTCTTCTAAAAAAACCCTACATTCTTACTTTTATGGATAACTCTTGCAACATTTCCTGAAGCTAAGCATTATTTGCAAAAACAACCACAGAATCTTCAAAATCTACTTGACTTAATATAATCTTTATTTACTTTTATTTTTAAAAACCGTTGTAAAAAGTTTTGGAGATATAGAATAACCTATAATAAACTCTTCTCAATGTTAATCTTAGTATCACCATATAATCTAATCATTATTGTTGCAGTTAAATATTTTTTAAATTATGTCAACATTCTAGGTATTATTTTGATGATTCGATGTTTTAATCTCTGTAGAAACGATTATAGAACCAAGTGCTTTTTTTAACCTCATTCTTATTGGTTCAGTTAGGTATCATTCACCATGTTAAAACCATGTCTAAAATCCAGTTGGGGGGGGGGTAATTAGAATCCAAAATTTTCTGTAGATGAGTTGTAATTATGTTAGTAAAGATTTGGTTAGAATAAAATACTGATAGGTCTGTGATTTCCCTATACGACGCTCTTCCGATCAAGCCAGAGTAATCAATAGATGCCAGAAAACTTGTGCATAAAATCCCCATCTAGTGCCTACTCATACAATATTCCCAGACTAGTTTCTGGCTTGTAGCCTTCATCAGTCAGGAGCCTTGCATCTGAGAGTACTGCACCTAAATCTTAGGATCTAGTGCAACCTCCAGCAGCCATCTTTTATCTCTATGTGAACTACAAAACTATGAGTCTTAAACTGAAAACACTATAATATTTTCAATCTAAGCTCAATAGCTTATATAGTCATATAGATCTAAACTCAGTTCAGTACCTATACATTTTGGTGTCTTTGGTTCTTTAATAACCATAGCCACTACTATCCTATTAGGCAGGATTGGTTTAAGCAAATAAACATCACATGACCACCATTTCTTATGCTTGCTCATAACTGTTATTAAAACAGACAAAACTCTCTATACAAAATGCATAAAATCCCCACTACTTTATAGAGAGTTGTGCCTGTTTTAAAAACAGTTATGAGTAAGCTATACGAAATGGTGATCATGTGATGTTTATTTAAAATGATAACTAATTCTCTTTTTAGTAATAATTCCATTTTTTATAAATATTATTGTAGAAATTAATTCTTCTTCCAAAACAAGATATTGTTTTATATTTTTGAACTTTTATTTTCTTCATATATAACTTTCCTTGCCAATTCACAATTATATTTTTTATATCATTATTGACACTTCCTTTTAACATTTTGCAATACCCTAATATATTCAAATCTTCTTAATTGATTACTTTTAAATGTTCATTTTTTCCCTTCACATATTCTCTTGTCTTAGTAAAAAATGTATTTGGGAAATTGCTGCTTTTTTGTATCAATTAACTTTATGAAAATTCTTAACAGAATATCAATCATCTTCTTATGGATTTCAGTGAAATCCGAATTATTTTCAAAGTCTGTTAATATTATGATAAAATGATTTGCTAAGTTCTCATCTAAATTTATCAGAATGTTCTGAAGTTTAGAAATGGTGTCTGTCTTAATAATTTTTGACTCTTTACTTTTGTATTAACACGTATCTTACACCATACTAATCGATGATAACTTTCAGTGTTGAATCAATTAAAAACATTACAATCTTGAAATACAGATTTTTTGTTAATCAAATATAATCCAGTTCTGATATACTATCATTTTAATGTTTTCATGTACATTTGTATTCAATACTTTTCTCAAAGAAAGAATTCATAGTATAGTTTTTCTTTATGTGCAAACTCCATTGTGTCATCTCTTATGTTCCTCATCATAACTAAATGTACCCAATACTTTCATCTTTCAATGGTTTAATGATTTTAGTATTAAAGCCTATCATGGCATTTTTGAAATATTGTTTAGTCTGGTCAAATATAAAAGTCATCTATTTCTTCACCCCAATGGGAACACATTGAGGGCATAATCCTGAATTATCTGGTACTTTTTATTAAATTGAATAATGAATCCCATCACTCTGTTTGATATTTCAGCCATCTTCACAATATTATTTTTCCTCTTTTTATTTATAATGATCCCAATCTATCGTGTTTCCAATAATTATGGCTTTGTAATAAAGTATATATCTACTTTTTAAGTCACTTGCCCCCACTTTTTCTTCTATCTGCACAAAGTCTAAAGATACACAGTTTTTCCTATTCAAGAAATTTTTTTTCACTTGAAAATAATCTAAAATTGTAGATATCTAAATAAAATGTTATTATTTAATGGCATCCTCTGTCTACAATCAGGGAATTCTTACCACTTTCCATTTTTGCCCACCAATTGCTATCACGGGTGGTGATTTTAAACCTCCTAAGAAAAAGAACCATACTTTAGTTTTATTTATCATGTTTGGGATTTATCCTGTCTTCAAGACAACTTAACTAATATTTCATCTAAGAACTATCAAGCAACTGAGAAGAAAGACCATGGTGTTTCTTCTTAAACTCAGAAGTAAAAACCAAAAATCTCACCATTCTGACTATTACATATTGGTGTGCAGTTCATCTGTGTTTGTTCTCTATAGGAATAATCACATAGTAATAATAGCTACAATAACCAGAATACATTGACTGAACATTAGGAATTTGTCCTGCTCAATTTCTCTAAGGTCTTAAAGTAAAACCAAGGCATTTTCTTTCACTTATCAGTAAACTTCTTTCTGCAGCATAATGTAAGATAAATTATTTATTACATATTTCAATGTTAGATTTATTAATTAAAAGTTTTTAATAAAACAAATCATTGATTATGTCTTGATTAATGATGAAAAAGTCTTTGGTCACTGTTAAAATATATTGGAATGATTTTTTGGCAGTTGACAAAGTAAGTTATTCCTAATATGTATGTATACTGCAGTATGATTTACTAATTTTCCACCATAATATGACAATAGCAAAAAATGATTAACCTTGATAATTGGAGTAAACATCTTTCACATTTATATACATCTAATTAAAGATTATTAACCTATCTATTACATATTGTTATGATAAATCTGTGTGTGAGTATCATTTAGTATGTGTACTTTGTACTTCTTTTGATGCCACATGTAATTGTAAAATGAAAAAATAGTAACTTCGTAATGGATTGCTGAATGCTTTTTTTATTTATAGCTATTTTTCTCTGAAATAACAAATGAATAAGTAATAGGAGTACATTAATGTGAACTACAAAAGGAAATCGAATCTTAACAAGTCTTTTTTGACCGTATTTGATCATAAAACTACTTCTAGAAACTACCAACAACTCATCCACTCGTACTGATGTGCATGGAAGAATTAATTAAATATTATTATTTATATATAACTATTTTCCCTAATGATTCTTCACTTATATTGCCTTTGCTATCAGAAGGATGTCTCATGCTGAACAGAACCATAATAACTTAACTAATACAGGAGTAGTGGACAATAGTATTGTTTAGCAGCTGTTGGCTAAGTATGGTCTTCATTCTTCTATGACATAATTTGATTTATAAGAAGGCAGGTTTGCTAATACTAAACTGGACAATATGAATCATTGATGATTTAGCAATACAAAGAGATTGGATTAATAAATAAAATGTAAAGAAACAAATGGCTTTGTTGCTTGGGAGTTCATAAGAAGGTCAAACACCATAACTGCCAGAACCAGAATCAATTCAAGGACTCTGCACTCCAGAGCTTGACTCTATCACTTCCCTAAATACCAAAGTTGCTGGATTAATGTAAACCACAAAAAAAAAGGAATATTGATAAATCCTTGGTAATATATCTAATCATACAATTAATTCCAAACACTATCAACAATTTTCCCACACGTATCGACGTGCGTGTTAAAATAGAGAATAGCCAAAAATGAAATAATATATATATATTTTAATTTTTTTATCGCCAATAAGTCCCAAGGGTAGTTATTAAAGTTATTAGAGCTAAAAAGTTCCCTGTTTTTTTTTCATTTATCCAATATTATTTTAAAATATTCACTTTCTCCTCCCATAGCGTCCTGAAGGGGGTCAAATTCTAGTCACGACGACAAATTGACAATTGCTAAGTGTTATTACATTAAAATATTTATATATTATAATTTACTCTCAAACCAGTTTTTGCATAATTAATTTTAAATTGTAAAAAATTAAAGCTATATTATTACTAAATCCTTAGATAAGGGTTAATAACACTCAATTTCTTTATGTATATAATTTGCAATATATATCTATATAGTAATAGATAAAAAGATATAGTTAAAAACATAGAGATAAATAAAAATAGCTTGATTTTTTTTTACTACCTCTGCATATACAGATCTGTGGAGTTATAGATTCTCGGTTTCTTAAGTCAAAACTGTTATTTAAGTGTTCATATATTATAGGCTTTCCATAGAACTAACGATAGAAATTACATTTATTTACAAACACGCACAAATATGATATATTTATGAAACCGTTTTATTAATTTATTCTATTCTCACTACTTTTATGCATCTAGTGTACACTTTAGTAATCAATAGATACTAGATTGTAGTGATTATTAAATCCTTATCTAATGCTGTCCCATCCAAATATCCCAAGACTAGTTTCTAAACTTATGACTTTCATCAATAAGGAGAGTTTAGGGTTTTTTTTAATCATCCATTTGGATCCTTCCTCTTCCCTAGAAGCCATTTTTTATTTTTTGTTATATTATTAAACTACTAATCTAAATTGAAAAACATTATTATTTTTTAATTCAAGCTTTTTGTCTGCAGAGTTATATAGATATGAATGGCATAAAGATAGTGAGAATAAAAGAATTTTATAATTAATAGCAATGTGTTAGTTAAGGTCTTGTGATGTCTTGCTGGTTTTGTACCAATTTTGGCCAAAAATAAAAGTGCCTTGAGTTACAAAAAAACTAAGCTCTCCATAATATATAGTAACTAAATCAGTTTTAGACTTATATAACTATATAACAAATAAGCTTGGACTAAAAAAATTAAAATGTTTTTTTTTTCGATTTGAACACAAATAATATAGCTTGATAGTGTAACAAAAAGAAAATGGCTGTTATCTCAAAGATCTAATTGTAAGATTTAAAGAAAATCCATAAAATTTCTCACTAATGAAAGCCATAAGCTAAAAACTAGTCTGGGTATTGGATCATATCAAAGTTGTAGGTAAAGTAAATTTGATACTTGTAAATCAAAATATAACCATTTATTAAGCATCACCAATTAGAGTCTATTGATTTCTAAAGCTCACACTAGATGGCATAAAAACTGTGAGAGTAGTAGAATTAATTAATGAACCACAATGTCTAAGCTAAGATTATATGATGTCTTCTTGTTTATGTAATATTTGTTATTTGAACTTGTTGTTCAGGGGGTCTAAAAGCATTTGAGTATTAAAAACAGCAAAGAAAAGACATTCAGTTCCCTAGATTGAACTTTTTCTTTACATTCTTCTGTCAGGAACTGATCCAGAAAAAATTAATTCTCAGTCTATTTTTACCATCAGGATAAACTTCTAAAGGTGTATATTAAAACCAGTCAACACTTAGACAATCCCAAATATCAATAATAATCACCAACTTCAAACTGTTGTCAAGGCTACCTCCTTTTAACAATAAGGGTGGAATCCTACCCTTATTAATGATCTAATATACTTATATAGACACTAAAGATTGCAACTTGACCACAGAGATTGACATTATTGATATAAATAAGTTTAAATAAACCTCTTTAAACAGATAAATAAAACCTATTCTGAATGCAGTCTAATAAATAGTCAATTATAACATTACAAACTGCAATTATAAATTTCAAATTGCATCCAAAGTATTACTTAAATAATAATAAAAAGGAGGTTGCCTTGACAACAGTTTGAAATTGTTGATTGTTATTGAAATTTGGGATTGTCTAAGTGCTGATGGTTTTTAATGATTACTTATAATCCCATTTAGCCTTGAGCATTATTACACTTATTATTAAAGATGTATATGTATAGATGGAGAGTTAGGCAGTAATAACTTTTTAATTTATTTCTGTGGGATAGAATTATACATTAAATAAAAAAATGATCAAATAGTTTTATTGCTCAGGATTATGGGAAATATCAGACTGAACTGCAATCCAAGCACTTTGAACTCTAGAGTTCACCACTTTATTAATTGTCTAAACTATACACTGCGTGAATTATATATATTAAACAATGCCAAGATGATTTTTAAACCATTCATTGTGGAAAGCAATATCAAATTTTCTTAGAAACATCTAAGAAAGTTATCTTTTTTTCTCATAGTTCAACAATAATTATTAAAGACTCTAACAGCATTTCAATCAAGAGACATGGGTTAGGAGAAATATGTAACATCATGTCTCAAAACATGTTCACATTGCAAACTGTGTGAATTAAAGCTATTATTGCACTAAAACAATGCTTGAACCAGAGAATATATAAGATCTTTTAAAATGTTCAAGCACTCTGCAATTATATTCATTCCGAGTTATAATTAGACTATAAGAACATCATAACATGACCCTATAAATGACAGTTTCACTACCTTGTTTTACTATTTGAAAGATCGCAATCTTATTGCTATATTTTTTTTATTATCACATGATGTATATCTTTCACAGGTTACTAATAATTTAAATGGTAATTATCTGATTACATGACCTCAGTTCTTTCATCCATAGTCTAATTTTATCATTGAGATAATACTTCCATCTTTTGTCATTTCCAATAGAAAATAGTATTACTGAAATTTCAGTTTGGCTTTACATTATCAGTTGTCAATTGATTCATAGACACTGAGTTATCAAATGTATCAATAGAAATTTTGGATAAAATCCTATAGTACTAATATAGTGTATGGTTTTTCCATTTGGTGGAGTTACATAGTACTTATCAAAGTGAAAAAAACCTAATCAATAAAAAAATAAGTGTCCACTTTCCTATTGAATTTATGGTTATAAAAATGCATTAAATAAAATTGAAAAAAAAAAAATTTATAATAAAAAATAATTTATTTAGTAAAACAATATCAATTATTTAACTCACAATGGCTACAATGCAGTTTATTACACTCCAATTTCTATTTCATATCATTCCTAATATATATATATATATATATATATATATATACTGTATCAGTACGTTATGGTACATGAGTTTGAACCCTATAAATTCTATCACATTAAAATAAAGGGTGTTTTTTTTAAAAAAAATTGTAAGTTATATTAAAATATTTAAATTCTATAATTAAAATATATGTAAAATTTTGCATAGCTATATACTATCGTAATAAAAATAAATTAAGTTATTCAGGTTTTTTAAAACCTTGCTTAAAACAAAAAAAATGAAAAAGTAAAATTTATAGCATTTTTAAGTTAAAATATTTAATTTTTAATTAATTTTTTTTTTGTATTTTAAACTTTGTATTAAATCTTTTTTTTAAAATTTGAATAGATAAACAGATTTAATTAATTTCAAATCTGCAAAATTAAATTGTTTATACTTTTTTTTTTTTTTAGCTAAAAATAATAATAAATAAAGTGATAAAAAAATCTAAGGTAATTTTGTTAGTGTTGTATTATCTGTTTGAATCTGTTCCCATAATGGAGCAATTTTGATATAAATTGAGCTGTTTTCACTTTTTTCTCTTTCTGATCCAGAGTGGATGGCCCAAATTGTGTATCAGGCTATAATAATAAAAAAGAAAATAATTTGCAGACACAAGTTACTTTTAGATCTCTGGTAAGATGATGAGTGAAGAAAAAACTAACTTTCAAATACCAGAAATGAAAAATGTTAACATCAGTAAAGTAATTTTCAAGATGAATAAATAGAAAAAAAATTTAAATGCCAATTACTGCAATTCTACTTCAGGATGTGAGCCTGCTGTCAAAAACACTTGGACTTTTGCTTACTAGAGAAGATTGTAAAATAACATGCTAAAGAAGAGTGAAAGACCATTAAAAAAATTAACTTAGATTCAATGCTTCACCAGATGATCATATCTACAGACAAATTCCCTATTAACTGTTTATATGTACAAAAGTTAAAATTGAAAGAATATAAACCAATATCATAGCCCAGGAAATGGAAAGACCTTTTACAATAAAATTTACTAGAATTAGGAACCATAACAAGCAGTTTGTGAACCTCATACAAGGGCAGCATATAGAATATTGTATTGCAATCTATTAAAAAAGCAGACAAAAATTACATATGCGCATATAACAATAAAATCCAGAACAAATAGATATAATAACATGTATATTTTCAAATATTTTGGATGCTGTTCTATTTGCATGTTGACTGCTTGATGATGTTGACCCCATCCAAACATATATAAATATGCCATTTAGTGGACTGCAGTCAACCAAATAGCCACTTTTTTCTCTTGTAACTAATGGCTTGCTTTGTCTTGCACAGTTTTTGCGAGTTCACACAATACTATCTTTTAGAAATGTTAACACTTCACTACGATACCATTTCAGGGTAGGTGGATTTAAAGTTTGCAGAACTATTGCAATCTGCATTCAAAAGTAATTACAGTACAACTTACCTAATGTAGTATTAAAAAGTAATAATTATAAGCCCAATACCCTGCTTCCCAAACCAACATGTAAGGTGTAAATAATTAAAAAAGGTTAAGGGAAACCACAATTTCACTAAGTCACAGTTCACAAGAACACCTACAAGAATTAAAATGTCTGACCATAAAATTTCTTGTAGTAATATTCAGAGACAAAAAGAAATTGTAAAAAGAATATATTTCTTTATTGTAAAAAAAAAGAAAAAAAGAAATAGAGTTGGAAAATTATTAATCACTATTAGTAGGTGTGCCATTAATGTTATCCACCGTTTCCTTTTCAAAAATGACCAAAAAAAATGCCATTAATGTTATCCACCGTTTCCTTTTCAAAAATGACCAAAAAAAATTCAAATACAGTTCAGTAATTAAAGCATTCTCATTTCTTCCACTATGATGTAGTTAGTTATTGGTCAAACAATAATAGTAGACTTTTTAAAATTTGGGGTGAGTGGGGGGGGGGGGGGATTTCCCAGTGCAAACCGCTGGCGTACACAGGGAATTCTACTAGAATAGAATATTTGCAATAATGTCTGTTGATTGATAAGTTTTAATTCTTGTGGATGTGAAAAGGCATACCACCACCCCTACATTGCAGGACTAAGATGAAATTTGGAAGCACTTGTTAAAGGTTTAAATTTATCGTAAAATTGTTAATCGAATAAATTTGACAGTGATTTATTAAGGAAATCAATCAATGAATTATATTAAGCTGCATGATAAAATGTCTGAGTGTAAAAAAATTCTCATAGTTATATCCAGAGACGAAAATAAATTGTAAAAAGAATTACTGTAATTTATTAAGGAAAATAAATGAATTATGTTAACCCATACAATTATTCTACTTATTATTATTTCACAAATAAGATGGTGGTCCTGGTAACATTATATTTATATGCATTTTTCTAGAAACAATGGCATCAAGCAGTTTCAACATGCTAATAGAACAGCACCATATTTTGCATAATTGAGTTATCTTTTCCTTCTTATATCCTCAAATTAAATAATTTTCTATGTATATTTTTAACTCTCATATGAGACTTGATAGTGATATTCTATTTTTTGTACATTTTTTATGTTGTGAGTGTAACTTTATATGTATTAAAGGTTTTATGGCGGATAAAGAAACAAAAATAAAGTTATAAAATTTATCCATTGTTTAATTAAGGGAAAATGCCCATTTATTTCTTTGAGAGATAATTTAAACTTTAAAAAACATTTATTTTTTGATTCTATTAAGTTGTTAATTTTATTAAAATGCTTTTCTTTGTTATTTTTTGAAGCATTTCATAATAGATATAAAATACTGAAATTAAAGAGATAACTATAGGGTGTGTGCGCTTTCTAAAATTAAACCTTTTTATGTAAATTAATTAGATAAGAGTTAGCATTATAAGTGATAACAGATCTAAAAGAAAAAATGAGATTTGATTTAACACATTATGATGAAAATACATATTTAAAATGGCTGGCACTCTTTAATATATAAATCTTTCACAATCCATAGACTAAACACCAGAGAAATTATAATTGAAAATGTAATTAATGAATCAGTCAATTATAAGAATTGATATCTAGTGTATATAGGTGACCTGCTATGTTTGGTTGCACAACTGAAGCCAGATTAAATCTTGTGGGATTATTCATTCTGTTATTATATATATATATATATATATATATATATATATATATATATATATATATATATATATATATATATATATATATATATATATATATAAACATTACAAGCATAAAGCTAAACTAGTCAATATAAAATCAAAACTACCCCAAATCTAAAATTAAACCAGACCAGCATAAAAATAATATTAAAACACAACCTAAGGTTTCACTGCTACAAGCAGACTTCTCAAGTGTAAAGAACTACAAAAAAAACCACACATTATATATACTATTAAAAACTACCCACAAATCCATTCACTTCCCATCCACCCTTAATATTAAAAGAACTCTTAAATAAGTTAATTGCTTCAGAATAATAAATTTTCAATAATAAAGACTCTTTAATTCTTCTTTTGATTTCATTTCTCTCAAAGAAGACAACCTTAGCTTCATCAAAATCAATAGTGT
This sequence comes from Epiperipatus broadwayi, assembly GCA_028023455.1. Taxonomy (NCBI): domain Eukaryota; kingdom Metazoa; phylum Onychophora; class Udeonychophora; order Euonychophora; family Peripatidae; genus Epiperipatus; species Epiperipatus broadwayi. The sequence continues at coordinate 2,049,034 of JAQFVV010006269.1, forward strand.
GGATAATAGGTTATATTATTTCTCCTTTAGTATGTTCAGTTTATATTAGTTTTATGGAAGAGGAAATTATTATTAAAAAGAATTGTTTATATGTAAAATTATTTGTCAGATATGTTGATGATTGTTTATTTGTAGTTGAGAATGATAAATTGAAGGAATTTGTAAATGAGTTTAATTGTTTTGATCCTTCTATAAAATTTGTGTTAGAAGGAGGGGGGTTAGATTTTGGTAAGTTAAAATTTTTAGATCTTTTGGTGATTAGAAATATAGAAACTAATTGTTTATTGTGCAGTCATTTAGTTAAAAGTAAAGAATTAAGATCTATAATTAAACCTGATAGCTATCAGTCTGTATCTCATAAAGTAGCTGCTTTAAGGAATTATTGTCATAGAAATATTAAATTAAATAATTCTAGTGGGGTTGCTTTGTTTCAGAAATATCAATTTTATAAAGATTACTTGAGTGTTGGATACTCTGATAAATTTGTTAAAAGTATTTTATTTAATAGTAATATTTGTAAGGATGTAAAGGTTAAAGAAAAATATGATTTTATTTCTTTGCCATTTAAATTGTCTTCTTATAAAATTGTGTGTAGAAATAGTAAATTGTTTGGAAATAAGAAAATTGCTTGGAAAAGGGGTGTTACATTGAATAATTTATTAAATAATACAAAAGAAGTTTTTGATAGAAAGACTATTCCTGGTGTGGTATATTTTATTCCTTGTTTATTTTGTAAGAAGGTTTACATAGGTCAGAGTAGTTTGAGTTTAAATGAAAGAATAAAGGTTCATAAAAGTAGAGTTAAAAATAGATATCTTAGTTCTGCTTTGTATGTCCATGAAAAAGATACAGGCCACACTATTGATTTTGATGAAGCTAAGGTTGTCTTCTTTGAGAGAAATGAAATCAAAAGAAGAATTAAAGAGTCTTTATTATTGAAAATTTATTATTCTGAAGCAATTAACTTATTTAAGAGTTCTTTTAATATTAAGGGTGGATGGGAAGTGAATGGATTTGTGGGTAGTTTTTAATAGTACATATAATGTGTGGTTTTTTTTTTGTAGTTCTTTACACTTGAGAAGTCTGCTTGTAGCAGTGAAACCTTAGGTTGTGTTTTAATATTATTTTTATGCTGGTCTGGTTTAATTTTAGATTTGGAGTAGTTTTGATTATATATATATATTGTTTCAATTTTTTTTTTTAATAAACATTATTTACAATAAATGTAAAATTATTTGTATATGTTTTTTAAAAAATATAGCCAGAAAATGAAATATAATTGCTTTTGTTTAATTGGATTCAATTGACAATGTTTTTATAATGTCATTTTTTTCTAATCAATGATTTTAAAGAAATAAATTTGCTACTTATTATTGTTGCCATTAGTTACAACAGGTTTTATTATATTTCTTTTATTAAAAAGTAGAAAAAAAGCTGTCATTTGAATCAGATGAAAAATTTATACCATTAAAACAGAAAGAATGTGGATATAAAATTAAACTACATGAACTAAATTCAAACTAATTTGATTTTTACAAAATAGAGACATATTAAGAAAGATAATGAGAGGTACACTTGTTTAATTTAAAATTATGAAATTAAGGCCTATGAAGATTGATATTGGTATCACATAGCCATTGTGGGTTAATAAAAAATGCATCAATGATAAATTTAATAAGCAGAAATAAAAATCCTTAAAGAAATCTTTACATTTCTGTATTTAGTATGTTGCATTTATTCTTGAATTTAGTCTGTATTAAATAAAATGAAGAAAATAATATATTTACAATAAAAAACATGAATTGAATAAAAAAATCAATAGTCCATATTGTAACAGTCAAAACACGTGTATCGCGTTAACATAGTGCAGAATTCGACCACCACACAGAACAGCAGCACCATCGAGTAGCGAAGCCACCCGTGGTACCGAGTTCGAACATAGTTTATCAGTTCCACAATACAATCTACGGAATAACGCCTCTGATGCGACATAGTAAACACTTCTTTAGGCACGGTGGTCAGGGAGATGCACGAGATTCATGGTTTTGTTTCCGAGTTGGCCAACAATCAAACGAATATTAATTAACATATAGAATCGAGGAAATATATATAATGGGCATAGAATAAATGAAAACTTAACTACAGACGTATAGTTAAAATTATTTATTTACGTATTTAATAAAAAAAACATTATTAATGTTATTAATCATATTTTATATTCAGAGTTTCAATAGCTAATTGACAATTTTATTATATATAAAATACATTTATTTATAAAAAGCATTCATTTATATGAAGGCGTAATCTAGCTACCTAAGGTTCTCGAGGGAGTATTTCTAATACGTGCTGTAGGGAATTTATACTTTGCACTGCAAGAGTCATCAGTAGCGGCGGACATACATTTATTTAATAAAATTATTTATTTTACGACTAAGGGCAAACATTTATTTGAGAGTGGATGATGAAGATAATGCCGAGGCGGAGTGATATAGAGAATGATAAACTAAATAAAGGAACACGTGGTACGCTTTAGAAGGACGATATAAAATGGCAGCACTGAAACTGCAATGCCGTGAATAAGTTTATAAGGGTTTCGGGTTGGTCTCTGCCTCGACCCAAAGAGGTAAGGTGTCACATGAGCATAACCAGGGACAAGCGGTCCATGTCGCAATTTGCCAGCTGGCTGCGTGATGGTCGTCAAGCCCTACGGGAACATTATCATGTCCACTTGTGTAGGACGACTGGGGTTAATTCAACCCTATAGAATTCGGAGTATTCACGGCATGGAATAAGTCATCATGGCTTCAAAACGTAACACATGTACAAGATCTAAAAGATTAGGGTAATATTTAACTAGATTTCAAACTCGGCCCCCCATTATCAACATTGACTAAAAGAAAATTGGTGACTCTCAAAGAAATGAAATTTCCGTAATTATTCATGAAAATTTAATAATAAAAAATATCTAAAAGAGGAATTATTACAGCGAGTATGCCAGCTATTACGAAGTAGTAGACCCTGCATTACAATAACTGATTCCTTGAATGCGTGTCGTATTTATATGAAATTTAAGTTATTTATAAAGCAAATATTAATGACAATTTGACACGCATTCAATGTTCAAGCGATTATAGATTTAGATATAAAACTAAGACAATTATGAGAAGGTAATATTTCAATAATAATTATAAATAAAGTGTAGATTTGAGAAATACACACCTAAGAAGGATAGAGGGAGGTAAGCTAGATTATGTGAGAAATTTACAGATTACATTAATTCTCAAATTTTAGTTTCACAAAATTACAATTTAAGCATTTTAGAAGTTAGACAAATAGTAGGAGATGAGCTATAGCTTAGTATTACTAGAGTACTCTATAATTTGGAATACACACACAGGTACCTGTTTTATAAGATGTTTTCTTCAATTTGTTTAATAGTAGATTGTTCGTGATTAGCAGTTTTCTTTCTTGTCTTTGGCATTTTATTGATTTTAACAGCAGTGGCTTTCTTGTCTATTTCAGGTAGCAGATCATTATGGTGTTTTTACGATGGGCAATGTGGAGTTCGGCATACGGTGGGCCATCTCCCGATGGAGAATAATCTCGGTGCTTACTCGGTCATACCTTGGCAATATCAATTTATTTTAAGATATTTTAGACTCTCCACTCGAGAGCAAAGCTAAAGTTCAAGTGAAAGTCTCCAGCAAGTCCAAGATGGCCTCCTTTTTTTATCTTGATCTTTTAATTTTTTCTGTTGAGATATTTTTAGGTTTTCTTTATCTTGCCCTCAGGATAATCAATGCTTTTGCTGGTTTTAATTAGAAAGAAATCTGCTGTGCTATTGTTTGTTTTGTTGTTTTTTTTTACATTCGTTAATTACATTCTTTTGGAATTTTTCTATAATTAATTTATTATCTGTCACTGACCGATGCTTTTAAATTTTCAAAGACAAAAGGGAATAAAATTATTTTAACTTTAATTAATTATTGCATCAGATTTTGTTAGAATTATTATTTAACGAAATTTAAACTAAGCAATAAATACGAACTTTATAAATTCAAAATAAATGATTAATATTACACAAAATTTATTTAACTAAAAGAAATCTAAATTATATTATTTTATCCGTATTTATTGCCTTTAATTTGAGATCGAAATGTGTGTGTGTTTATGTTGAACTCTACATGTATTTATACATTTTAATATTGTTACACACACAATTCGATACCAAAAAGTTTAAATTTGGGTGGAATAGACCGGTCAGTGAGAGACGACAGAAAAAGGTGAAACTTAAGATTCGAATACGAATCTTACTGTTTCAAT